>JBBPBX010059427.1:4412-21773 GCA_038048925.1 Garcialebias charrua
ATATATATATATATATATATATTTTTTTTTTTTTTTTAATGGGAGATGCGCCGTAACCACGACACGTCGTAACTCGAGACTGTCGTAACCCAAGGACTACCTGTATACATTGGTAGAGTTTCTAGCTGCTTCGTCAGCACTTTGTGTTTTTTATTGCTAAATAAAACCTTTGTTCAGTTATACCTTTGAGCTCCTCATTTCTGTCTGCATTTGGATTCAATCCTCCACCAAGCTGCAGACAGTAGCTATATCTTAATGCAGTCCAAAAGAGTCATGCAGGAGGTTAAAGCAAGGTGAAATCTTAATTTGCACGTTCAAATATATAAACAGTGTAATAATTGGTTTCACATTGTGTTGTGTGGTTATCATCCAGTGTAAGGGCACCCTATTTTATCATTATTTAAACATGAATAGATTAAATAGAAACTCGTTCCATGGTAGCATTCTGGATTTCACCATTTATGAGCTTTTAGGAGATGCTGGGTTATGGGAGATACGATGCTGGGTCAGACGTTGGCGAGATGCTATGTTGCTCTTTATTACTCCCCGGAGAAAGTATTGTATTTGAATTCTCTGCGTGGGTGGTGAGAAGTGTCTATTCTGGTGCTTCTGTTGCCAGGAAGACTTACCCGTTTTTTACATGATCGAGTTAATGTCACTCTGCTAAGCGGCTAGTGGGCTGTAAATCAGATCGACCCAGGCAGTTGAAGGCGTTTGACTGGCAGCTTTGAAAGGGTGACTGAAGCCAAAGCACTTCAGAGGAAGTCACTCGAGTTCGGATCACTGGACCAAAAAACACGTTCTGGTTGTTGTTTTTTCTTGTTTGTTTACTATTTGTGGCCATATGTTGTACATATGTGTCTTTACTGTGAGCTATAACAAAATCCGGGGCATATTTAATGACATTTTTATGGTGTGAGTCTTTCCCTCTGATGGAAATCAGTCTCTCGAGGTGTTGCCAAAACCTGTTTTTGTTCCATTTGATGTTTGTGCTCATCTTTCATTATGAGAGACTAAATAAAGTGCTTTGCAGTGGTGGCGATGGTGGTAAAATGACACAGCCTGCATCCTTTTCGCTTGAAAGCATCTTGTCAAACAATGCTGGTCGGTCGTGATTGGAAACACCGTTTTTGGACAACAGCAGCTCCACTCACACGAACCTCACTTGAATGGAGCATATTATGTTTTTCATAAGTGGGAACAAGATTTCCGTTGGAGCGCCACCTCGCAGTTGTAATGGCAGTTAAAATACCCCATCACGATGCAGAGTTCAGTGTCGAGGTGCAGTGCAAGTACTCTCATCCACTAGTAGGCTAACTGAGGGTCTACCTGGGAGTGGAGTTTCCATTTACACCTATAATGCTTCATGAGGGCTCTCTCAACCTTAAAGTGAGCTAGTAGCTGAAAATATTAAGTTTCAGTAGATTCAGAAACTACTCAGATCCCCACCCGCTTCAACGTCATTTGTCACGATGTCTGAGCTTCGGAGATTCCGTGTGAGGATGGACCTATAAGATTTAAAAGGACAACCGTAACTGCAGGCCTGCACTGATCTGGGCTTTATGGTGGAGTGGATCAACAATATGGAAACCAAAAAAATAAAAAAAAGTGTAATTTAAATGACTGTAACACCCATCCATTATCTGTACCTGCTTCTTCCTTTCCGTGTCACTGGTGTCCATATCCAGCAGTCACTGTGCAAGAGGCAGGGGACACCCAGGACAGGTCTCCAGTCCATCTTAAGACAAACGAGAATCAATCATTCACTCTTTTTCTCTTTCCTAGAGACAATTTCGAGTTATCAATCAGTCTAACATGTATGTTTTTGTCTATGGGAGGAAATAGGAGTACCCGGAAAAAACACACAGCTTGGAGAGAACATGCAAACTCCACCCAGAACGACCCCCGGACCGGGATTTGATCTGATTTCTTGCTGAGAGGTGGCAGCTCTTCCAACTGAACTACCTAGGCTGCAACATAAAATGCAAAAACAGAAGATTTGAATCATCAATATAGATTGTTAAAGAGGCACTCAACCCACTGTGAAACGGTAGCCCCGCCCCCAAACCAGATTCAAACTCCTCATGAAAAGGGGCGTGTCGAGAGACAAGGAGGGGAGGAGGTGGGTGGTTGTGCTGCGTTCACGCCCCATCTAGCAACAAACTAAAACAAACTAAAACTCTAGCAAACAACTTACAGCAAGCAACAACAAAGAATAAATATGTAGATGTATTTATCTATTCTCACCCGATCTATCCAAAACGAAAGGCCTAAAAAATATATAAAAAATACCACAAGGTATTCCGTGACCGGGGATCGAACCTGGGTCTCTCGGATCCCAAACCTGCACCTCCACCACTGCCCCAACTTGGCCTACATGCTTTGCTTGTCCATCGCACCATGAGAAAACAAATACAACCAAATAGTTTTGATGACATGAAAAGTATTCTTAAAATAAATAAGTTAAAATATACAAACAACTAGTGCCATTCCAAAAACTATAATATGTGTTGTTGCAGTACTATTCCAGAGTGCAATGTACCACTTCCATATAAGGTATGAACTGCAGCGCGGACCTTCTCATCTCTGCAGGGGATTGGCTCTGCTTGAACCACTTTCGTGACGACAGAGTGAACAGTCCTTGACCAATAAGAAAATTAAGGTGCAATTCCTCTGTTCAACCCATAGGACTACCGTAAACACGTTTTTAGACCAAATATTGCCAATTTAAATTAATACGCACAAATATATGAAGATTAACACAGACATAGTGCTATACAACATTTTAGACACATTCTAGGGTGTTTATCAGCTAAAAAAGGTTAATTTTGAGTTTAGTCCCTCTTTAAAGGACTGAAGTCAGAGATGAAGCCATAAAAGATGAGCGTCCCCTGGTGGGCATGCTGCAAAGTAATGTAAACCACTTGGACATTTTCCTGAAGGAAAAAACAATAAAATTAGCTAATATTTTTTGGGGTGTTCATTTATCTGCATGGTCATTACCTTGTTGTTGGATATTTAAAGATGTCTATTTTATTTATTTAATGTAATTTCATTATTTGGGGCTTATAAACATTTTTTTTTCTTCATTTACCCGTTATTTATGCAGGTAGTCTCATTGAGCCACGAGAACTCATTTTCAAGAGAGACCTGTTAGGGAGCAGATGGTGGAGGTTGAGGGCCTTGCTCAGGGGCCCAGAGTAGGGTGAATGAGGGTGGAGGCAGGTGGGGGTGTTTCACCTTTTCCATCCATATTTTTTTATGTTGTCGGTACCGGGGCTTGAACTGGCGATCTTCCTATCACAGGCTCACCGTCTCTAACCACTGCGCCACCACTCCCCATAAACATATCATGTCACACTGATTAGAGCGATAAGGGAAGTGAGTGGTGGTGCAGAGGTTAGAGAATGTGGTTCTGGGGGTCCTCCCCCATAACATTTTGAATAAAGTAGATGTCATTTCCTGCATTCTGGTGTATTTTAATGGGTTATTAAATATCTATGTTTACCTACATTTGTAAACACATGATTCAATAACTATTTTAGAGAACAACAAGAAGTAGCCTGACTAACGTCTCTTTTTGTGTGAATAGAACACGCTCCGCTTCCCTCAAGTATACTAACCACACCCCCCAAGGGGCAGATATTTTTTTAAGGGTAAAAGCGGAAATGCTTACTTGAAGGGGCAACTATGGTGTGATATTAGGAAGCTCGCAAGTGGCTCTTATGTTTAAAATGAGTGTTTATAATTATTTTGAGTTTATATATCCAATATAGGTTTTATGTATTCATGGGAGTCATGTTTGTTCATAACTTGAGAGGTACTGGTTCCAAGCTACCAGAATGCACCCTGTCAAAATAAGAGAATTCCTGGATCCTGCTCCAGAAGCATCCGGCTCAAATGATGACAGCCTGTTAATAAGATGGCAGTGTGTGGAGGCGGGACTTAAACCATTGGTACAGTCACACGTCCCTCTGGATCCAGAAATGCAGCATGGCAGTTAAAACAACTAAACATTTTGTCTTCAGTTTTGGACAATAAAAGATATTCACGTCTCTATTTCTATTTATGTTAATTGTCTGAATACTTTCTGATGTATTAGTGAGGCTATAAAACCCTCCAATTTAGGGCTAATCTAAACGCCACAGCATATAAATTATGCTAATTAGATTTGAGTGAAGTCTGAGCATGTGTCTGAACTGGTGTTGTTGCAGTTTCATGGCATTTATAAAGTTCTATTAAAAGCCTCTAATCCCATTAGAGTTGATTAAGAATATAGACACTGTTCAAATGCTGCCAAAGTGTAGAAGGGCTGTTCACCATGACACTTTGGATTAAAGTGTTCTCAGATAATTCAAATATTTTAATGTGCTTCGGGCCCATTATCCTTTCCTTTCGTTAGATCAGCCATGTTGTTTTTTCTTTTTCCTCGTTGAAAATCTCTTCCTATTCATTGTGCGATTCACGACAGAGGCTTTGCTTTGAGATAAAAAAAACTCAGGTAGAGGCTTTTAGTTCACTAAAAGCTCTTTATTTCTCCTCTTCTATCTCCTTGGTTCTCACCCTCTCGGGTTTAACTTCCCTAAAAGCTCTCGCTGCCTCTTTATCTGTCTGGTCTGTTTCCCGTTCTCCCCATCCTCACCCCAGATTTCTCTCACCCACTCGCTGTCGGCGCAGAGTGAGGCAGAGACAGGAATGACAGCAGCAGGCTGTCATGACGAGCTGCTATACTTCTGATGGAGGAGAGTGAAAACAAAGACGAGGGGTGGTCATCGACTGGACCGGGTGGCGTGAAGAGATGTCCGTTTGGTAGACCTGAAGAAGGAGCAGCGATGATCATACCAGAAGTTAAATTCAGGGAAATGAGCTACATCAGTGGTCCCCAAACTACGGCCCGCGGGCCGGATCCGGCCTGCCTGCACATTTTGTCCGGCCCCCAGAACAACACCAGAGAGCATTTAGATTTTTTTTCATATGTGTATTTGTATTTGATAATAAAGTTGGACTTTTGCAATAAAATGTTCCTTAGTTATGAACTATTTTGAACTATTGTTCCACATTTAATTTATTGTGTCAGCGTTTGGGGAAAAACGCTGACACATCCAAAACGTGACATTCTGTTCCACCCTTCTGCGGTCTGTGCCCCTATCTGGCAACCCCCAGAAAAAAATCCTAAACCCGCCCCTCTCAAAGACAGAACGGAATAATGGCGAAAAGATTAGGTAAGAGAAAAATTGATTCAGAATGCAGGGCATTTAAGCTGCAGTGGACAAACGATTTTTTTTTGTTCAATGCAAAGAAAAGCACAACAGAAAGTTTATGTTAAATGCACTTTTGTTCTGTGAAGAACCCAGAGAGGGTTATTTGGTTATTTATTTTATTAATAGTGTTATTATTTATTTTATTAATAGTGTTATTGTTTATTTTATTAATTGTGTTATTATTTATTTTATTAATTGTGTTATTATTTATTTTATTAATAGTGTTATTATTTATTTTATTAATAGTGTTACTATTTATTTTATTAATAGTGTTATTATTTATTTTATTAATAGTGTTATTATTTATCTCCTGACTTTTGTTCTGTGAAGAACCCAGAGAGGGTTATTTGGTTATTATTTATTTTATTAATAGTGTTATTATTTATTTTATTAATAGTGTTATTATTTATTTTATTAATAGTGTTATTATTTATTTTATTAATAGTGTTATTATTTATTTTATTAATAGTGTTATTATTTATTTTATTAATAGTGTTATTATTTATTTTATTAATAGTGTTATTATTTATTTTATTAATAGTGTTATTATTTATTTTATTAATAGTGTTATTATTTATTTTATTAATAGTGTTATTATTTATTTTATTAATAGTGTTATTATTTATTTTATTAATAGTGTTATTATTTATTTTATTAATAGTGTTACT
Source organism: Garcialebias charrua (assembly GCA_038048925.1). Taxonomy (NCBI): domain Eukaryota; kingdom Metazoa; phylum Chordata; class Actinopteri; order Cyprinodontiformes; family Rivulidae; genus Garcialebias; species Garcialebias charrua. The sequence continues at coordinate 10,342 of JBBPBX010059427.1, forward strand.
ATTTATTTTATTAATAGTGTTATTATTTATTTTATTAATAGTGTTATTATTTTTCTCCTGACTTTTGTTCTGTGAAGAACCCAGAGAGGGTTATTTGATTGTGCTTTCTGGAAAACAATACATTTTTACATTTAGGCACTCCTGCAATCGTCACACTTTTTCCTGTTACAAACTGACTCCGGCCCCCCACCAGAGAAAGGAAAAGTTATGTGGCCCTCACAGGAAAAAGTTTGGAGACCCCTGAGCTACATGATCGTTGTCTTCTTTCAGCTTTTCTTTCTTCAGGGGTCGTCACGGCGACTCACTCTGTCCTCACTCCAACCTTCATGTCCTCTCTAACTGCATCCAAATATTTCACTGGTTTTGTCCACTTTGGGGTAGGCTATTGGTAAAGAATCAGTTTTTTTTTTGGTGTTTCCTCAGACTGACGAAGCATTTCGGATGGAGGGCGAACGTCTCGGCATAAAAAAAGAAACCGTCGAGATGACCTGACTGAACCTTGTTGGATTTTATACCTGGATTATTGAGCATGGACTTTGGTGCGTCCATGTATCTCCTCTTTGTATTCTTCCTGTCAGCTACTTTTCTAACATCCTTCTACCAATATACCCACTGTCCATCCTCTGGACATGTCCAAACCACTAAACTTGGTTTGATGGTCCAAACCATCTTAGTGTGTCCTCTCTAACTTTATCTCCCAGTTGTTCAACCTGTGCTGTACCAAATGAGCTATATGATGTAATTGGGGGGGGGGGGGGGGGGAGCCAATTTATGCTTTAAAGAGAAAACAGTGTGTTTCATATGAAAATACAGATAGTCCTCAACTTACAACAGAGATCCATTCCTACGCGGCGGCGTAAACCAAATTTTGACGTAATTCGGAACATACGTACATACTGAACCATATACGTACAGGGGGTCCCCAACTTACGAGCGAGTTCCTTTACTATGACTATCTCGTAAGACGAAATCTCATACGTCGGAACACGAAACACGTGTTCTCGTAAGTCCGGATTTTTGGTCGTAAGTCGGAAAATGTATGCTAGCGCTATACTACGAACACTCGTTTTTCATCACAAACGTTCATACTAGTTCATAAACATGCTCAGAAACTTGTTTCCAAATGGTTAGCTAACACACTTTCATCTAAAAAGACATGAAAGTGCTGTATTTTCTGTATGTTCTTTACAAATTTACTGTTCGTTAGTGAGCTCGTAAGTCCGGAACCTCGTAAGTAAGAGTGCTCGTAAGTCATGGACCCCCTGTACAGTACTGTATTTTACCAAGCACTTAGCCTATCCTAACACAGTACCCTACATAATTATCAAAAAACACATACATTTGGGAGCCATAATGAAGGGGAAAAAGAGTTAATTTCCTACTGGTATGCTGGTGAAGCCGTTTCCTTTGTCCCTCCTCCGTATTCTCTATTGCGTTTACAACGTAAAACCGTTGTCCAGCTCGGTCCATCTTCCGTGTTCCGTTCCGTTTAGAATAGAATAGAATATATCTTTATTGGCATGTTATGCACCGAGGTACAAGGTTATGCAATTGGCGCATGCACAATCTTAAAGAGACGTACGCACGAGCCGCAGCAGTTTGAAACCGCGGCTCCAGATATGGAAAAAGGAATAGACACACAAACAGGTAAGAACGTGGTATTCAAAAAAAGAGAATCTCTCACAACTTGTCACAAGACACTCCATGATAAAGTCCAAAAAAACTCTACCAGCTTTTAGCACATATTAGACAGGACATGATGCATGATGACGGCAGGCGGGAGGTAAAGTCTGTGAGTAATAGTTTTCAGATAAGCACAGTTCGCAGGTGTCACAGCTCGGCTCCATCCGAAACGCACACACAGAGACCTCTGGGGGGAGGGCAGCAAGTTCACTTCAGCTTTCCAGCTCCAGGAGAAGATTTGTAGACAGCCTTCAGTTCAAGGTTGCTCAGAGACCAGATTAGATAGTTGCTTTATTTTTTTCAGTCAGGCCACAGTGTACTTTTGACTGCAGTCTTAAGTCCAGGTGCTGTTTCTGGGTCCAAATCGCCGAATCATGTGAGGTTCCGAGCTACAAGTCCCATCTGTGGCCTGATGATCGGGCGGCTGTAAACGAGTCCCAAGACACCGCAGGTCCGCGGCTCACCACCGCTGCTCCGTAAGGTTCAGCTCGCACAACAGCTGGGAAGGTCATAGCCTGGATCAAAGAATCTTCGCTGAGCAGGAAGTCTCGCCAGCGCGCCGATCGCGGCGGTCCTCCTCAGCCTTCAGTGGCAGACAGCCACCAGTATCCCAATAATCCACAGATATTCCGCGTCCACGACAGAAAGAACGGCCAGACACAGTAACTCGCTCCTCGAGTCCATAATGTGGCTCACCGCATGCGAGTCGATGGGGCTCACCGGCTCTCCCTGGCCGGTGCGCTTCGCGGAAAAAAGTTTATCGATAGTATCGATAACAGCCCAGAAAACAGCCCACGCAAATAAATCCATTCCAAATTGGTTTACGACGTAACACAGGGTTCACAGTACAGTTTTGTTTTTTTGAATGTCCAAAGGACCAGACTTAGCTTTTTTAGAGAGTACATGCAATGTGTAGCATTCCTCCGCCGCTACGTTTAATACGTAAAACCGGAAACTGCGTAACTCGACTTTTCAAAATAAAATTTCAAAATTTTATTTATTTATTTATTTTATTTTTTTATGGGAGATGCGTCGTAACCCCGAAACGTCGTAACTCGAGACTGACGTAAGTCAAGGACTACCTGTATATTGAAAAGAAAAACCCTAAATATTAATTTCAATCAGATGTATTTTATCAAGTGGACATTCCAAGCAATTGGTGCAGAAATAATTTGAAAAATAATATTTTGCTTCTTTCGGCTGCTCCCTTCTTCAGGGGTCGCCACAGCAAACTAACTCTTACAAAGTCTCGGAGATTGTTTTGACGCCAGATGTCCTTCCTGACACAATAGTCCACCGAGCAGTCCCCCCTTCCTCTTCACCCTCTACACCGCTGACTTTCAGTACAGCTCTGCCAGCTGTCACCTGCAGAAGTTCTCAGATGACTCTGCTATCGTCGGTCTCATCAAAGATGGAGATGATGGGGAGTACAGAGAACTGACTAAGAACTTTGTGGAGTGGTGCCAGAGGAACTGTCTGCAGATCAACACCGGAAAAACAAAAGAACTTGTGGTGGACTTTCGCAGGTCCAAACGGTCTCCTGCTGTGCCAGTGAACATTCAGGGAATGGACATTGAGATCGTGAGGTCCTACAAGTACCTGGGTGTTCATCTTAACAACAAGCTGGACTGGACTGACCACACTGCTGCCCTCTATAAGAAAGGACTGAGCAGACTGCATCTACTGAGGAGACTCAGGTCCTTCGGTGTGCAGGGGACTCTTCTCAGGACCTTCTTTGATGCTGTGGTGGCATCAGCCATCTTCTATGGAGTGGTCTGTTGGGGTAGCAGCATCTCTACTGCTGACAGGAAGAGACTGAACAAGATCCTCAAGAAATCCAGCTCTGTCCTTGGGTGTCATGTTGACCCAGTGGAGGTGGTGGCTGACAGGAGAATGAGGACCAAGCTTCAGCGCATGCTGGTGTTCCCGTCCCACCCCATGCATGACACTCTGACAGCCCTGAGCAGCTCCTTTAGTGCCAGGCTGCGGCACCCTAAGTGCGTGAAGGAAAGATACCGTAGGTCTTTCCTTCCGGCCGCCATCAGACTGTACAACACGCGCTGCTCTTAGTAGCTCTTAGTAGCTATATTTTGTTTTATACTGTTTCAGTGTTTTTTTGTACTAATTTGTATTATTTATGTATATAGAGATTTTTTAACATTTTTCTGAACTGGTCCCTGTCCTCTATGCTGCTGTGACAATGTAAATTTCCCCACTGTGGGATTAATAAAGGCATCTTATCTTATCTTATCTACTCTACGAGCCCTCGGGATTTGAACCGACAACCTCACTGAGAGATGGCAAATCTACCAACAAAGCCACCATGCCATTCTCCCACCCATCACTCCCCAATTAAAAAAAAAAAAACCTCCACTGACAAATAGTCATGTCTTGGAGGTAGGCCTATGAGCTAATTGTACAACTTTATGTAAACCACTGGACGGACTTTAGTCAAACCAAATCAAGATGGCTGCCACAGCCAACTGGCCTTTGGAAACACAAGTGGTTATAACTCAGCTGATTTTGTAGCTAATGAGCCAACACTTGAGATGGTAGCTGAGCAAATCCACAAAACTTGCACCGAGCACAGTGTTGTTCATCTTTGGGCTGCTTCCTGCAGGCGTCTCCACAATAAACAAACATGCACGAAACATTCAGAAACTGATGCCCTTAATGGCACTGATGCAGCCACGTTTCTGCTTGAAGCTTTGGCGTTTAGCGTCCGCACCTTCTCTCTTTGTCGACATATGTTTAGGTGGACGGTGATGTGCACTTGGCCAGTATTTGGGAATATTTCATTGCAACATTTATTATTTAACCAAAATGTGATTTTTACCAGCCTGGCCTTGAATTAATCTGACAAATTAAACATTAATCATTTTGTCTTGTACATTTTCAACCAATGTCTTTTTTTTTTTTCACTTTATTATACACTTTCCTGCTGTGTGTCTTTTCAGGGGTGTATACATTTACAAAGAATAATACATTCTGAAATAATACAGGCAGCAAATAATAATTATTTTACTCTTTTCTGAATGTCATCATTATTTCTCTTGTGGAGGTTTATATAAATAATTACGAGTCTCCAGGCATAAGGTTCCAGAGCCAAAGGAAAATGTCAAAATTTGCTTATTTAATGGGACCAGTAGCCAAGAGCTGTTAGTATTAACGTTCTAATAAGAAGAAAGCAATATCTGGAAAAGTAAAATTTCCCTTAATGCCTTCCTGAGAAAACGTTTCTTAAAATAGAATCAGCGGTGCAGTGCACTTCCAGTATGTTGGAGGGCTCTATGAAATATTTTCCCTCCAAGTTTTTATTTTTCTAAAAGGTTTTGTGATCCAACTACATTTTTTTCCACCTTTAAACTGTTTAATCACACGGTGGACTAAACCGTTCTCTAGACAAACCGAAAAATATTGAAAACTTGATGAGGATTAACCACCGTGTGCAAAAATGAAGGTGTTTCAGTTCAACAAAACATCCCGTCATTTTGATTTTGATGTTGACTTTACACTGTCATGTTCACTTTCTGGTGTTTTATTGCCTGCAGATTTATTTTTATTTATTTTTGCTATAAAGTTCAGCTGAACCCATTCACCTGATTTAACTTGATGTAAATGAGCTTGCAAATAGGGAAAACAAAGGTTATGCAGGTTGGGCACACAGAACCAAACATACAGATAACAATAGATCAATCATCGTCTGAGAAGGTACAGAAATTTGTCTACCTTGGAAGTGTCATAACCGACGATGGCAACGTAGATGCAGATATACCACCAGCATCGGTAAGGCAGCGTCAACATTCAGAAGAATGCAATCAATATGGGCAAGTAAATCCATATCCATGAATCTTAAGGTCAGACTGCTGCAAGCAGAGGTTATCCCCACAGCCTTGTATGCCAGTGACACGTGGAAGGTGTCAGTAAAGATGGCCAAGAAATTGGATGCATTCCAACAAAGATGCCTGCGTAAGATACTGAAGATTACATACCAAGATCGGATTACAAACGCAGAAGTCATAGGACACATACCATACCCATGAGCCAAACAATCTAAGGAAGCTCAAGTTTGAGGGACATGTACTGAGAATGGAAGCACAGAGACTACCAAAGATTGCCTTTAACTGGAAACCACAAGGAAACAGAAAGAGAGGCAGACCCAAACTGACGTGGAGACGATCCTTGGAGAAAGACCTGAAAGTACAAGGCTTCGACCCGAGCACGGTGGAGGTGATCGCCAAAAATAAAGATCAATGGAAACAGCTTGCCAGGATCTAAGTCTAAGTAAGTAAATGAGCTTTAACTGAGGGGGGAGTGGTGGTGCAGAGGTTAGAGAAAGGCGAGCCAGTAGTTGTGTTCAACCCCTGGAACAACAAAACCAAAATGGAAAAGGTGATGCACCCACACCAGCCTCCACCCCCATTTGCTTCACTCTGAGCCTTTGAGCAAGGCTCTTAACCCCCACCATCTGCTCGCCTGGGTGCCCTAGATAGCAGCTCTCTGCTCCACTCAGAGGGCTGTGGTAGCTCTGTGTCTGTGGTGAAGGAGCTAAGACAAGAAGAGGGTCCACTGATGAACAAATAATTTTCTAATAATCCTTTTTTCTGTTGTTGTTGTTGTTGTTGTTGTTGTTGTTCCAGTTTTCGTGATTATTTGAAGCAGAAATTAAGAAGTCATGTTGTCTCCACCTAATGGCACAATCAAGAACCACTGTACGGACGTTTCCTCTCTTGCCCCTTCAGACAAACAAGTTGTCACTAGTCTGGGAGTGGAAATGGATCCTTCCTTGAAACTAGTCATGTAAACACGATTGTTAAATCCTGTTTTTGTCAGCGGAGGCGACTGTCTGAATTGAAGCCCACACTGTCTAAAAGTGATCTTGAGACAGTAACACAGGCTTTCTTAGCATTCAGGCTTGATTACCGCAATGTTCTTTTTGGAATCAGTCAGACCTCCATCGCACGATTACAACTGGTTCAAATTGCTGCAGCCCGATTTTTAACACCCACTTCGGATGTTATCAAGCATTAAATGGCCATTATCAGTTATTATCATCCCCATAAGTAGCGGTCAGATTGCCCCTCCTGTACCTTCTAGGAGGTTTAAAGGTACGTCGTCACAGTCACAAGCGATGACAGCAGGCTCCGCCTTTAGCTACGTGGTTAGGTTTAGAGTAAAGGGTCTTGGTTAGGTTTAGGGTTGGTCCTCTGGGTCAGGTTTAACGTTAGGTTTAGGAAAACGGTTACATAAGCTGAAAAAAACAAAAACACAACACTTCCGGGTTTACGGAAACACGCTACCTACTCACAGCAATTATAACGCTGATAACATTCTTTTAAACCTGCTAGGAGGTAGATTGGACAGTTTCACCGGATGATAACAGTTGATAACGCCCATTGTATGGACTGACAACATCAGAACCTGCTGATTTTTAACTGGTACAGGTAAAAGACAGCACATTATACCAGTTCTGGCGTCCCTTCACTGGCTCCCGGTTCAGTTTCAAATTCATTTTAAAATCCTTCTGAATGTTGTTAAATATCTGAACAGCCCTTCCTCCTCTTATCTCACTGATATGCTGCAGCCATATGTCCCCCGGCGCTCTCTGAGGTGAACAGATGCTTTTATTGGTTCCAGGCAATAGTTTGAAGCTCAGAGGTGACAGAACCTTTTCTGCTGCAGGTCCAAAGCTGTGGAATGAGTTACCACTACTGTACATGCCAGGCAGCCTCCCACCCTCACTGTTTTTAAGTCTTGTTTAAAAACTCACTTTAATTTCCTGGCTTTGACCCTGTGTGAGTTGATTTTAACTTGTCTGTATTCTATATTGTTAGACATTTACTTATGATCTTTACCTCTCTCTGGATTTATGTATTTTATCCTGTGTCCTTTGCTTGTTTGTTGCTGTGCAGCACATTGGCCGTGTTGCTGTTTTTTTTTAATACCCTTTATTTATCCATTATTTGTCTCATTGAGCCACGATAACTCATTTTCAAGAGAGACCTGTTTAGGGAGCAGATGGTGGGGGTTAAGCGCCTTGCTCAGGGGCCCAGAGATGGGCAAATTAGGGTGGAGGCAGGTGTGGGTGTTTCACTGTTTCCACCAAAAAAATGTGTCGGTACCGGGGCTTGAAGCGGCGATCTTCCGATCACAGGCCCACCGTCTCTAACCTCTGCACCCCCACTCCCCTTTATAAATAAAGTGGTATGGTATGGTGGGCAGCACGGTGGCACAACTGGTAGAGCTGCTGCTTCTCATGGAGAAGGTTGCCAGTTCAAATCCCAGTCTGGGGGCCTTCCTGGGTGCAGTTTGCATGTTCTCTCCGTGCTGCGTGGGTTTTCTCCGGGTGCTCCGGTTTCCTCCCACAGACCAAAACATGCATGACTGGTAACTCTAAAATTGTCCCTATGAGAGAGAGAGTGAATTGTTGTTTGTCTCATTTGTCTCTATGTGTCCCTGTGATGGACGGGAGACTTGTCCAGGGTGTCCCCCGCCCCACGCACAGTGATTGCTGGACATTGGCACCGGCGACCCCCGTGACCCAAAATGGAAGAAGCGTGTAAAAGACAATGGATGGATGGATGTTATAGTACATATTTGATTTATAGCACAGCCACAGTACGACGGAGTGATTGTTTCCATTCCCACGCTGTGGTTTGACTTTTTTCCCCACCCATCAAAAAAGCAAAACATTTTTGTGAAGTTGTGTTGAGGCTGAATTTTTTTCCTCTGGATCTAAATCTGAGGGGACCAGGGAGGGCAGTTTAACTCGCCACACAGAGGTGGTAGCACATGGTTGGGTGGCTGTGAGTGTGTGTGTGAGTGTGTGTGTGTGTGTGTGGTGGGGGTGGTGGTGGGGGGATGTCAAGGCTGATGAAAGAGCCAGGCAGCCATCAAAGAAGTGGAAATGAAATGCCATTTGACCTTGTAGAACGCTGGCGTGTGTGTGACGCCCTGCCACAGAAGTGCAAAGTAGTTTGTGAACCTTCGGGGATTGAAAAAGGGGAAAGAGATCAGGTCTGGAGGAGCAGCGGCATGGGGGCGGGGGTGTTAAGAAACTTTAACCCCTTACATCTGATTCAGCAAACGACTGAAAAGTGTAAAGTTGTGCAAAAAGTTAAAGTTACAACAAGTCAATGTCAGACCATAAAAAATAACAAACACCTGCTCAGAAAACGTGCAGCTCCTGGAAAACATTTCTTCCTGGTTTTGACTTTTAAAGGGGGCTGATTGAAAGTGTTTTTTTTTTGTTGTAATCTGCAAAGGAATCAGACGACCAATCTTCCTTCATAATACAATCGCGCCCCGATACTGAACTTCATATGCAAATCTCAAATAAATAATTCAACTCTTTTGCATTTCTTTGTGCTTGTTGCAGCCTTGTTGGCAATAATGAGAAAACAAACAAAAAAAGTTGCTTTTTCTTCCAGTTGTAAAGGTCGGCCCAGACCAAGCTTACAGAAAGAATAAAAACAGCATTTATCAAAGGAACGTACATCGCCTCTAGGCCAAAGTCATTTTATGTTGAGCAAGGACAGTGAGGAAACAAGATTAAGATTTTATATGCAGCGTGTGTGTTATGAACAATTCTCAGCTACTACCACAACAAACTGTAACTTACCGTATTTTCCGGACTATAGGTCACAGTTTTTTGCCTAATTTGCATGCCCTGCGACCTATAGAGAGGTGAGACGTGTTTATGGATTTTTTCCGATATTTTTAGACCAATTTTTGGCTCAAATATGACCGTTTTTCATTTTGGCAAAAATGGTGCAGTACCACTTTTGGACGCTAGGGTACACGACCGTTCCCACCTCATGTGTACAACGGCAGGCTCCGTTGGTCGGACTGACTCTGTCGCTGCCCGGCCTCCTGCTCTGGAGGTAACTACTGTTAGCTCTGCTTGTTAGCTGTTTGTTAGCAAGATAAGTCAAGAACCACATGACAGATTTTCATCAAACGTACAGAAAGTAATCACTGTATGGACATTTACAACTGATTAGCTTTATGAAATGTTTGAGATAAAAAAATCGATGTTTTATAGACGTAAACGTGTCACGTTAGCTTCGGGTTATTTTCCTTTTACCATTAGTCTAAATAACTCATAAACCACACCGCAGATTTTCTTGAAACCTACAGAACGTAATTACTTGGTGTTCATTTACAAACTGTTGACCTGTATGAGACATTTGAGCTAAAATTCGATTTATTTATAATTTATTTTCGCAGTGCACACGACCGTTTGGAAGACTTCAAAGCGAAACAATTCAAATCCAGCAGATTTGACCATTTCGTGAATTTATTAAGGAACGGTTAAGCTCAGGAACCCTTGTGCTATAATGCCAGCTATTATTTTTAGCAAACAAATAATTGTTTTTACCGTGTTAATCTTGTTAAGTCCTTCCGTGCTCGCTCGCTTCTGTGGCCGCCATTTTCAGCAGGGCAAATGAGGCGCTGGCGCGTCGCGTAGCGGTGACGCATAATAGATGTGACCTAAATAAAGGTGCAATCTGTTTATGGATTTTTCCAAATTTTTGCCAATAATTGGACAATGCGACCTATAGAAAGGTGCGATTTATCAGGCGGAAATTACGGTAATATCTGTCAAATTACTTGAGCTGCAGACATTTCCATGTTAAGTCCTTTGGATAAAAGATGAACCATTCCAACAAGAAGAATCCAGGACCTGACTGAACTTTTTTATTTATTATTATTTTACATGGATTATTAAGCATATATTTTAGACTAGCCTGGCCCTCGCCTTCCTACGCCGCTCCGCTCAATCTAGTTTCCCTTCACTGCTCCGTCTGGGACTTCTCCCATAGACAAGGATTTCGCTGGCAGATTTTTGGCCGGACCAATCAGAGAACAGAAGGCGGAGTTTCCGGACCAATCAGAGAACAGAAGGCGGAGTTTTGAACAACGTTCGATTTCATGCGCAGTTTGCCCTGCTCAAAATGGCTGCCGGCACGAAGGAATTTACAAGAAAACACGGTAAAAACTATTATTTCTTTGCTGAGAAAAAATATATTTCTTAACTGACGTTATAGCACAAGGGTTCCTGAGCTTAACCGTTCCTTAATCAATTCACAAAATGGTCAAATCTGCTGGATTTAAATTGTTTCGGTTTGACTTTTTCCAAACAGCCTCGGGGGCGCTACGAAAATAAATTATAAAAAATCGAATTTTATCTCAAATGTTTCATCCAGGCCAACAGCTAGTAAATTAAAGCCATATAATTACACACTGGTAGCAGAAAAAATATCCACCGAGTGGTTTCTGAGCTGTTTTTCTGAACAGTTAGCCTGTAAGTGCCGTGAATCCGATTTAATGTTAAAAGGGCTTGCCATATTGCCTGGCCCTCGCCTTCCTACGCAGCTCCGCGCAACATACGTCACGGCCAAACGTTAACGATTAGGTAACCTCAGCAGAGGCCACGCCTCCAGCCTGAATCGGTTCTCTATGGAGAAAGTCCAGACCCTAGTACGAAGCGAAGTGAAGGACAAGGGTCTGGTTTTAACCAGGCTAATTTTAGACTAAACTAGAATAGACTAGAAACCGCCGTTATCGTCCTACAGATGGGAAATTCAAGTGTAAGAGCAGCAACAGATAAAAAGATTCACACAAAATGTTCCTAAAATGTTAAATAAACAATATATAAAGAAACAAGATAATCTATCAATAATAATATTCAGTAATGTTCAATATGTATAGAACATTGATAAGGACAGACAATTTGCAGTACAGTA
>JBBPBX010059430.1:0-21773 GCA_038048925.1 Garcialebias charrua
TATAATCAAAAGTATCCTATGCTAAAATTGTTTATTTAAAAGAAGCTAAATAATTTCAAAGGAAGTTATTAGTGGCAAGTTGTGTGAATATATTTTTGTTAAAATATGTAGATGGAGTTAAAAAATCAGTTTGAAAAGATCTGGAGTAGTGTAGATGGAGGGTTTTCATGTTTAGGCTGATCGCTTATTTATGGACGTGTTTCTGCTGATCAAATATTTGAAGATGGGTCTTGAACCTGAATTTTGTTGTGAACTTAATACTGTGACCTTAATGTGAGCGTACACTGCTTTGACCGCCGTCATACCCCCTGAACTTTACCATTTTGTTGTCGTGTCGTATTTTGATATCTATCTATCTATCTATCTATCTATCTATCTATCTATCTATCTATCTATCTATCTATCTATCTATCTATCTATCTATCTATCTATCTATCTATCTATCTATCTATATATCTATATATCTATATATCTATATATCTATATATATATAAATAGTAAGTGGAGGGATAATAAGCCCCCCTATCCATGTTTCATGAACGAATTCAAAGCCTTCATTAAAGTAGATTAAAAAACTGGAAAACTGCTAGAACTATCTCACAACAGTTATCTAAAAACTTGCTGTTTTAAGTTTCTAAAATTGTCTTGCTCCTTTGTGTACTTTTTCATTTATTGTATTTTGATATCTATCTATCTATATATATATCTATCTATATATATATATATATATATATATATATATATATATATATATATATATATATATATATATATATATATATATATATATATATATATATATATATATATATGTATATATACTAGCTTTGCTGTAAAACTGCTTTACAAATACTGATCAATTTCTTTTTTTAAATTGCAGGTTAGCTGGGTGGGTCTGTCCTCGAGATGTGTTAAAGCGCCATCTAGTGGTAGGTGTAATACTTTTGCCTTTTTGATTGTTCATGGAAAATCTACTGTTGTTGTCATCATTCTTTAGTTTGTAGACAGGTCTCTCTTGTAAATGAGTCCTCGAGGCTCAATGAGATTAACCTGCATAAATCAAGATTGAATGAATGAATATGGATGCATTTAATAAAGTGCTCTTATTGACCTTGTGTTTTCTGTTTTACGTTGAAGCGTTTGAATTCATGGCAGTCTGTTGGTCGCTCCATTTTGAATGATGAAGAATGAGGTGTTGCCAGCCTGCCAGACCGACACATAGACAAGACACATGGAAAGTTTATCCACCTGAGAGCAGTCCTGCAGAATGGTCGGATATATCGCAGAGTGCCCATGGGAAATGAGGCAGCCAAGAAGCACAAGAACAACTTTTATTTCAAATGAAACCCTTGCTTTTGTTTTCTTGTGTGTGTGTGTGTGTGTGTGTGCGTGCGTGCGTGCGTGCGTGTGTGTGTGAAATCTTAAAAGTCATGGTCAGTTTTTTTTATGTCTTGATATGTTTGCATTAGTATTTGTTATGAATATACATACCACTGTGTACTGTATTTACTAGACTGTTTCATAAACTGTTATATTATACTGATTTTTCATAGTTCTTATTGAAATGGTTTACTGGTCCAGCTTGTGATTTGTATAGCAGATTTAAAACAAATGTACGGTACATAAAGTGCTTCAGATATTACAAATAAAAAAACAAATAACCACTGATAGATAGTTTTATTTGTCCCCGTAGGGAAATTAGTTTGCAACATTGTCAGCAGGCATTGACATAAAGGACATACTTATACAAACATGACATTAACATCCATCATTATAGCAAAGACGTTTGAGCTCAGTAATTCATGATATGTTTGTATTATTTAATGATTTAATTGCTTGTATTGGAAACATATGTTAAGATAGTTATTTTACATGAATGCCAAACCTATATTTACAGTATATCAAATTCCCAAATTTGCATAAATGAATAAAGAAAAATCCGTAAATATTTGAGTGACATCTGTCACGTATTGGCGTGAATCTAAACCAACCATACGTGAAAGATGCGGAAAGTTTCCAAAGAGATCTAAAGCAGGAATCCCGAGGGATAAAAGCCACATTTTACAGGATCTGCAGCAGATAAAAATCCGGAAATATTCGAGAGACATCTGTCAGGTATGGGCGTGAATTTAAACCAACCATACGTGAAAGATGCGGAAAGTTTCCAAGGAGATCTAATGCAGGAATCCCGAGGGATAAAAGCCACATTTTACCGGATCTGCGGCAGATAAAAATCCGGAGATATTCGAGAGACATCTGTCAGGTATGGGCGTGAATTTAAACCAACCATACGTGTAAGATGCGGAAAGTTTCCAAGGAGATCTAAAGCAGGAATCCCGAGGGATAAAAGCCACATTTTACAGGATCTGCGGCAGATAAAAATCCGGAAATATTCGAGAGACATCTGTCAGGTATGGGCGTGAATTTAAACCAACCATACGTGTAAGATGCGGAAAGTTTCCAAAGAGATCTAATGCAGGAATCCCGAGGGATAAAAGCCACATTTTACAGGATCTGCGGCAGATAAAAATCCGGAAATATTCGAGTGACATCTGTCAGGTATGGGCGTGAATCTAAACCAACCATACGTGTAAGATGCGGAAAGTTTCCAAGGAGATCTAATGCAGGAATCCCGAGGGATAAAAGCCACATTTTACAGGATCTGCGGCAGATAAAAATCCGGAAATATTCGAGTGACATCTGTCAGGTATGGGCGTGAATTTAAACCAACCATACGTGTAAGATGCGGAAAGTTTCCAAGGAGATCTAATGCAGGAATCCCGAGGTATCACATACACTCATATTTTCAAGATCCTTGACAGATAAAAATCCATAAATATCCGAGAGACATCTGTCACGTATGGGCGCGAACCTAAACCAACCATACGTGTAAAATGCGGAAAGTTTCCAAAAAGATGTAAAGCAGCAATCCCGAGGAATAACAGCCACATTTGTTCTGGATCTGCGGGAGATATAAGTATCCGGATTTTGGGATTTTTTAAGGATCATTGCGGGCCGTTTACAGGAATATCCGGAAACCGGATCTGCCGGGGATGCGATACGGAAATCCCCGGAAATTGTCCGTATATGTGAAAGATACGGAGATATACGAGATCAGATACTTCCGTATATCTATGGTTTTAGTGCAGTGGTAACTATGGTTCTATGAATCCCGGATGACCGCAAGGGTGCTTAGTCCCTCGGAATCCTTGCTTTGCGAGAAGATTGAGGGACTGGGTCCCGGATGTGACGTGACTATATAGAGTCACGCAGGTCCCCGGCAGGTCACCGGCAGGTCACGAGGTGACAATGTTGTCATTTGTACTCGACCTGCGCATGCGCAAGAATGCTCATTCGTGCTTGAAAGCACCGTCCCTGGCGGTCATCCGGGATTCATAGAACCGTAGTTACAGTAGTAACTTTCGTTTAATTTTGTGAGGAACAAAGGACAAAGACTCCACTTCCTAAAAAGACTAAAGAAGTTTGGTATGAGCACCAGCATCCTCACCAACTTTTACAGGTGCACCATTGAGAGCTTGCTGACAGGCTGCATCACAGGGTGGTACGGGAACTGCACCAGTCAGAGCCAGAAAGCTTTACAGAGTATGGTGCAAACAGCAGAGGACATCACTGGTAGCAGTCTCAACACCATCTAGGACATCTACCACAGCCGATGTCTGCGTAAAGCATGCAGCATCATTAAGGACCACACCCACCCAGCACAAGGACTCTTCCATCTACTACCCTCAGGCAGAAGATACAGGAGTCTGCCATCATGCACAAAAAGACTAAAGAACAGCTATTACCCACAAGCTGTCAGATACTGAACTCTCAATAAAAAACACTGAACAACTGGCAATAACATTGCACCAAGCCACATCTGTGACAACTGATAAGACTAATATTAGCTTGTCACAGATGATATGTTTATATCCTGCATCCTGCTTGCACCATTATATTCTATCATGTTGTTGCTCACTCTCTTTAGGACCTTGTAAACATTATAATTACTTTTTCACTTTTTGGTACCCTTATTGCATGCTTTTAGTATTTCTTGTTTGTTTGTTCTTTGATTTTTTTGAGCGAGTCAAATCAGTTCTTCTCATCCTAAGTATTTCATTGCACAGTTAACCTTGTGTTAACCTGCATAAGTTTTATAAACGTTTTGATGATCCAAACGGACCTGCTAGCACCAGACTCACCTCATCACCAGATGAAGAGCATCTCAGGGTGTCCGCAGCAGAAGTGAGAGGCAGTCTCAGAAAGATTAATCCTCATAAAGCAACCGGACCAGACAACATCCCAGGGAAAGTTCTGAAGGAATGTGCGGACCAGCTCTGTGAGGTGCTGGCTGACATCTTCACCACCTCACTTGCACTGGAGTTAGTTCCCACCTGCCTGAAGACCGCGACCATCATCCCAGTCCCAAAGAGCTCCACAGTGACTGGTCTGAATGACTATAGACCGGTGGCCCTCACCCCGATAGTCGCTAAATGTTTTGAGAAACTGGTCATGTCCCACATCAAGGCAACCGTCAACATCAATGAGGACCCTCATCAATACGCATACCGTGAGAACCGATCAACAGAGGACGCCATTTCTTCCGTGGTCCACACTGCTCTCACCCACCTGGATCAGAAAGACTCATACGTGCGTCTGCTCTTTGTGGACTTCACATCTGCCTTCAACACCATGATCCCCCAAACTCTGATAGACAAACTATCTACACTTGGACTAAGCCCCTCTATTTGTAACTGGATACTAGACTTCTTAACAGATAGACCACAGTCCGTGAAGATCCACAACTTCTCCTCCTCCACCATAACCCTCAGCACTGGCTCTCCTCAGGGATGTGTGCTGAGCCCCCTTCTGTTCACTCTGCTCACATATGATTGTACAGCCACACTTCCAGGCTGTCATATTGTTAAGTTTGCAGATGATACAGCGGTGGTGGGATGCATTACAAACAATGATGAGTCCAGCTACAGACAGGAGGTGGAACACCTGGAGAGCTGGTGCAAAGAGAACAATCTTCACATGAATGTGAAGAAGACAAAGGAGATGATTGTGGACTTCAGAAGGAACAAACACACCCATGCCCCACTGAAAATAGGTGGGTCTGCAGTGGAAGTGGTCTCCAGCTACAAATACTTGGGTGTACACATGAATGATAACCTCAGCTGGAGCAACAACACCACCAGCCTGATCAAGAAAGGTCATCAGAGACTCTACTTCCTCAGACGGCTGAGACGAGCTGGTCTGAGCAGCCCAGTCCTCACCTCCTTCTACAGGTGTGCAGTGGAGAGCATCCTGTGCTCCAGCATCAACGTGTGGCATGGAGGCTGCACAGTTGAAGAGAGGAAAGCTCTGCAGAGAGTGGTGAAGGCTGCACAGAAGTCTGTTGGAGTCAGTCTCCCCACCATCACAGACATTTACACCTCCAGATGCAGGAAAAGAGCCACCTGCATCATGAAAGACCTCACTCACCCAGCACACTCACTCTTTGCCCCACTCCCCTCAGGACGGAGGTTGAGGAGCATCAAGTGTAGAACCACTAGACTGAGGAACAGCTTCTACCCTGAGGCTGTTAGACTCATGAATAAATAAAAAATAAACACTGCAAAATATCACATCATACTGATGCTGATCTGTTTTCTTGTTGCTGTATTCATCTGTGTTCATCTGTGACCATCTGCTCATACAAACTCATGTTCGTGCTGCTGTGTATTACTAGTTGATGTTTTTCTTAGTTAGTTCTAGATGTTATTACTGTTTTTCTCTTTCATTTGTTGTTGGATGTAACTGGGACCTCGTGTACATAATCTCGTTTTCATCTCATGTACCACATGCGGTGCAAATGACAATAAAGACTCTCTGACTCTGACTCTGACTCTGACATATGACGAATAAACAACTTGAACTTGGAATGCACTGATGGTTCAAAAGTGAGTAAGAGTTGTAATTGTGACTTACCTCGGTCTTCTAAATATAAGGCCATATTGCTGGCAGGCCAGGCCCACAGTGGGAGTGTAAATGATTGGCATAAATCTCTCTACATCAGATGTAATAAACCGATAGAAGAGCTTCTCGTTGCGGTCCTGAAGCCCCATCAAAAACACATATCTGAAAGAGTAAAAAAAAAAAAAATAACGTGTTAACCTTTCATACCATGAGGATCTGGAAGGCAGTGGTGGGATGTAACTAAGTACAAATACATTATTACTGTACTTAAGTACATTTTTCATGTATCTGTACTTTACTTAAGTAGAATTAAATGTGGGTACTTTTACTTTTACTCCACTACATTTTACATGAAGTATCTGTATTTTCTACTACACTACATAATGTGTTGAGTTACAAGTTACATTCACGTTGCAGCTTTTTGATTTGTTCGTTAATTTGAAAGTAACTGATGTTGAGAGGAGAGTTGGTCCATTGAATCACTGCAAAGTGGACAGGTAATGTTAGACCTGCCTTCAAGAAGACCTGGAACAGTGATGGATATTCTAGAATATAAGTCATTGAGCTGGGAGCACCCACAGCACCACTAACACACCCAAAATAGATTCCACCGCGGAGAGTCAGCCAGAAAATACACAACACCCATGGCTTTATTGAAAGATTATTGAAAGATTATTGAAATATTATTGAAAGACTATTGAAAGACTGTTCAGTACAGCAGGACAGATTTTCTCTCCCAAAAGAGACAGACTGGACTCAAAAAACTTTGAAAATCAACTTCTTCTGAACTTGAACAAGAAATTCTTGCTGCAATATTAAAATGTGTCAGTTCATGGGATGTTACTACAGGAGACAAGAGATGGCTCGACACTCTGGTCTACTTTGTACATTTTGAAACTGGTGTCAGGAAGTTAAAATATTCTTCACTATTGATCAGGAAGTTAAAATATTCTTCACTATTGACCCATTAACACGGTTGACTAGACAGTATTTTAACTAGAGTTGAAGTGATCAGTGTCTATTCCTTTGCTAGGTCTAATGCTCTTTTTTGTCAGGCAGACAGATTTTACTTAAAGGTTCAGTATGCAGTTTCTGTAGAACTGCAGCACTTAGAAATATTTTCAACAGGCAAAGCATTCTGATCCCTCCCCCTCAGAGCCATATGTGGCTCTGCCCCCTTGTGGTCTGTTGAATTTCAAATTCAAGCTCTGTTTTTATTGGCTGATTCAAATTCAAGCTCTGTTTTTATTGGCTGGTTACAAACTCTGTTTTTATTGGCTGGAAAATGGCGGGTCACCTTTTCTTTTTAGAAATGCTTATTTACCACCTGGAGAAGCAAGGGGACAATATTTTTTTTTTTTTTTTTCAGAGATTACCTGGCTAACATCAGTCTGTCAGGAGGTAGTGACAGAGTGAAGAAATATTTTCATAAAAAAAGCTACATACTGAAGCTTTAAATGTTTTTACTGCAGTTAAAATGACCCATTGGTTTTGTATTGTGATAAAAACTTTCAAAAGGTATAATCATTCCGCTTTCTTATTTTGCTTAAGGTCATTTACTCTGTAGGTCGTCCCTGAAATTCTGACGCACAGAATCACAAGTTCAAGTGTGAACTGTGTCACAGAGTAAACACAATAAAAACATGTATTATCTGCAGTATTGTTCATTAAAATGACTCAACACTATTAATGTATTACAGAAAATATACATGCAGTAGGTACTTTTGATATTGTAGACCATTGCATTGGTTAATTCATTCAGCAAGTACTTTTACTTTCAATACTTGAAGTATTTTTTTAAAGCAAGTACTTATTTACTTTTACTGAAGTAAAAACATTAATATGGTACTTCTACTTTTACTAGAGTACATTTTTGTCTGTATATTTGTACTTTTACTCAAGTACAGTGTTTGAGTACTTTCTCCACCACTGCTGGAAGGAGACAACGCACGAGCTCCCCATGACCCTGACAGGTACAAGCTGAGCTACAGAGTAGTTAATAGAATTCAGATGTAACATTTTGTTTGCTTACAAAGATTAGACATCCAGAAGATTGAAAGATTATAAGTATGACATAAACCCTGTTGAGTGCATTAGATTGTCACACAGCAAACTCTTGATGGAATGAAGTCCTAAAACTCTGGTTTCAGAAAAACAATTATTTGTAAGGGCATTTTTTTGCTTTAGTTCCAAATGACAGAAAGAAGCTGGATCACAGGCGGCTGACAAAAGCTCTTTGTTATGAAGATTGAGCAGGAACTTGTATTTGACCCACTGTAAGCAGAGTATGCCAGAAAGAGCTCTATTCACAATCAAAGTTTCCATAAAGCCACAAACACAAGGTGCCTCTTGTTGAGAAGATAAAAACATGCACCGTTTCTCTGCTGCAGGTTAGGCCACAGCAACTGCACAATACTGAGTGGTGACGGCTGCTTTTGAGAATTATTTTCTTATTCTCAGTCCAAATGAGCTTTTACCACATGCAGTACATCACAGAAAAGGTTCAGTGATAATAAGATGAAGGACATGTGGCCTTAAAATATTTGTAAAACCAGTTTACAGTATACAGATCCTCCTACCACTAATCTATTTAAGACCAGCTACAGACCTGTCAGATAAATGACAAAGCGTTTAAATAGGGCAAAACCAAAAAGCTAACCCTGAACCTCATCACTCATTCCATGTTGCGTGCTGAATAGCATGGGCACAGCAGAACAATATTTCCTGCCTGCTTTTGTTTTTGGTACAGTCCCTTTCTGCAGCAGAGACAGCTGCATGTATGTGTTAGTTCATGACCTCATGTTCGGGCTGCTATTGATACGCCATATTGTTTTACATTATTAGTGTTTAGCATATATCTTAGATCTTTTAGCGTATCATTTAGCGTGCGTTTAGCATACATCAGTGTATATCTTAGATCCTTGTGTTTAAAATGTTATCTAGCACTATGGCTGTGTTTATTCTCACATAATTGTGCATATCTGTGTAAATTGGCAATATTTGGCAATATTTGGTCTAAAAATGTGTTTACGGTAGTTCTATGGGTTGAACTGGTGGATTACACCTTAATTTTCTTATTTGTGCAAACGCTCATGTGTGACATGTCTGCTCATGTGTGATGTCACACAGGTGGTTCAAGCAGAGCCAATCCCCTGCAGAGATGAGAAGTGCATACCTTATATGGAAGTGCTGCATTTCACTCCTGACAAGCGGTTTTATTTTTATTTTCATTTTTTTAGGCCTTTGGTTTTGGATGGAATGGGTGGAATGGATAAATACATCTACATGTTTATTCTTTGTTGTTGCTTGGTGTATGTTGTTGGCTAGAGGTTTAATTTGCTTTAGGTTGTTGCAGGTGGAGGCGTGAACAAAAGCACAACTCTACCTCCACCCTCCTTGTCTCTCGACACGCCCATTTTCAGGGAGATTTTGGAAGGAGGAGTTACCGTCTCAACCTGGGTTTAGTCTTACTTTAAGTATTGCAAGTTTTTCAATTTATGATGGTCCCATCTGCACCAACTGCATGTGGCCCCTCCTCCCTCACTGAATACAAACCCAGTCCCTCACCTGCGTGCAGTCCCCCCTACTTCCTGCTTCTCCAGTTGGGCAGAAGTAAACATTGACAGGATATCGAAGAGCAGCTTAGCTGCTGAGTAAAAAGAAAAACAATGGCTGTTATTTGGAGAAGGTTTGGATTTAAATGGTCAGATGAGCAACAAAAAATATTTTCTATAGACGATGCCGAAAATAAGTCCCGACAAAAGGTCGGCACTATGAATCTTTTTCACAATTTAAAACGGTGCTTTTAAGTGGCGTATGAAGTAGGGATGCACCGATAAATCGGCCGGCCGATCGATCGGCTCCGATTTCCTTAATTTGGGGAGATCGGTGATCGGCCGATCTTTAAATGAGAAGCCGATTTTATCTACCGATTTTATCTGCCTCAGCAAAGGTTGGAAAATCCTGAAAATTTAGGGTGCATTTTGACCTTTTAACACCTGAAAATCAGTATCGGCCAAAATCGGAATCGGCAGGTCAGACTTTCTAAAAATCGGTAATCGGTGATCGGCCAGAAAATTGAAATCGGTGCACCCCTAGTATGAAGCGTGTGTGAAGCTGCAGCTCCCACTGACTTCAGCCTCCTTCCCTGAGACAATCCACGGGCTATAACTCATTTAGCCGTGCTGTGCCTTATGAGAGGAAAAGTGAGAGGTAGCGCGGCATTCATTATCATATCGCTAAAGACATGGTCCCATTCTCAACTGTGGAACAAGATGGCTAATGTTAGCAGTCTTGTTACCCGCTAAGGACTGTGTCTTTAACGATGTAAGCCACTGCTTTATTAATGTCGCACTACCTCTCACTGTAAGACTTGAAAGTCCGTGTACCGTACATAGTTCTCCTTTTTCTGCCCGTTGCACCTGCCAACTTCACGTGGCCCCTCCTTCTCCCTCACTGAGTAATAATAATAATGAATTTAATTTATATAACGCACTTTTCATTAACAAAAATCTCAAAATGCTAGAGTACAAACAGCCCCTCACCTGCAGCTTTACACATGCTTACTAACACCATGAAGGTGGTGCAGCTGAAGAGGATTTTTTAATACCGGTATATGTACAGTATTTTCTGGTGTATAGGTCGCACCTGTGTATAGGTCGCATTGTCCAATTATCACCAATAGATTGGAAAAATCCCTAGATAGGTCGCACCTACGTTTAGCTCTGCTGCAAATGTCTGCCACAGGAGCGCACAGCAAGGCTTTTAAGAAGATTAACACTTAAAAACAATTATTTGTTTGATAAAAATTATAGCAAATATGTGTCTGAGCTGAACTTTTCCTTAATAAATGAACGTAATTGTGAAATGAGCTGGATTTAAAAATTTGTTTCCCGAAAGTGATAACAAGCCATATATAGTTCGCACCTGAGTATAGGTCGCAGGCCTTGGAAAAAAACATAAAAAGGTGCAACCTATACACCGGAAAATACGGTAAATAAAGGTCTAAAATTAAACTAATATACAGTATGTAAATAGTTTATTTTTTAGACATTTACTTTGTACAGTTACAGCTGTTTAAGTGCCTGTGTGACAATTGGGGCAAAGCTTTGACTCAAAAATATATTTATGAAAAAAATATTGAGATCTATATTGTATATCACGATTTTTCATAAAAATATTGAGATGTTAATTTGGGTCCATATCGCTAAAGCTGTGATCATTTAAAGGCCTATCATTCTTATTAATAATAATAATGAATTTAATTTATAACGCACTTTTCATTTATGAAAATCTCAAAGTGCTACAAAGTGCTACAGAATTTAAACGTCAATAAAACAAGTGATAAAACAAGTAAAATCAATAACAGTATCAACTAAGATCAAAGGTAGAATCATGAGGAGGCAGAGTATGCTCGGTTGAAAAGAAAGGTCTTCAAGCCGCTCTTAAAGTCAACCAGTGACTGTGGGGCTCTCAGGCAGTCAGGAAGAGAGTTCCACAGGTGGGGGNATAATAATAATAATAATACTTTATTTATAGAGCCCTTTAAAACAACCACAGCTGCAACAAAGTGCTGTACATAAAATCAAGAACATTTAAACACATAAAAATAAAACAGTTGTTAAAACATTAAGATCAATAAAAACAATAAAAACAGTGCAGAACAAAATCAGTCTGTGCTAAAAGCCAGTGAGTAAAAATGTGTTTTTAAAAGAGTTTTAAAACTGGACAGTGAAGGAGCTTGTCTGACGGGAAGAGGGAGATCGTTCCACAGTTTTGGAGCAGCAACAGAAAAAGCTCTGTCCCCTCTGAGCCTCCGTTTGGACCTCGGCACCTCCAGAAGCAGCTGATCAGCTGATCTGAGGCACCGAGCAGGAGAGTATGGGTGAAGCAGCTCAGAGAGGTAGGATGGAGCAAGACCATTTAAACTCTTAAAAACAAATAAAAGAATCTTAAAATGAACTCTAAAATGAACAGGCAGCCAGTGGAGTGAAGCCAGAGTGGGGGTGATGTGCTCCCTCTTATGAACTCCAGTTAGAAGCCGAGCAGCAGCGTTCTGGACCAACTGGAGACGTCTGAGGGAGGACTGGCTGACTCCAAGGTAAAGAGCGTTACAGTAATCCAGCCGAGAGGTGATGAAGGCATGGATTACTGTTTCCAGCTGCTGCTGTGTAAGGATGGGCTTTACCTTAGCCAGCTGTCTGAGGTGATAAAAACTGGTCTTGACCACCGCTCCAATCTGGGAATCTAATTTAAAATCACTGTCCATTTTAAAACCCAAGTTAGAAACTGTTTTCTTTACATGTGGTGCCAGAGGGCCCAGATCAACAGGGCAAGGTTCACAAGAGCCACTAGGACCAAACACCATCACTTCTGTTTTCTTTTCATTAAAATTTAAAAAGTTTAAAGACATCCAAGCTTTGATGTCTTCAAGACACAACAGAAGTGGCCTGATTGAGGAGGCATCTTTCTTTTTTAGTGGCATATAGATCTGACTATCATCGGCGTAACAATGAAAAAAGATCCCATGCTTTCTGAGGATTGATCCCAATGGAAGTAGGTAAAGGGAGAAAAGCAGGGGACCTAACAATATGACAACAACTATGACCCGACAAATGCAAAGACCTGAATCCTAACTTAAATACAGACCAAAGTAATTAACTAAACACTGAACACCTGTGGGACATCTGACAGGGAAGACATCTGACAGGGAAACAGGAGGCGCAGGGATGAGAAGGAGCCAACAGAGGGAGAGTGAGTAACAATATGAAAAAACATGACAGGAGCAGAGCCTGTCACTTTGAGGGCCAACCAGGTTGGGGAGAGGGTCTCCACGTTGATGTGTTAACAGACTGCACTGATCGAGTCTCCTCGAAGACAGATGAAGTCTATTAATTTTATTAGATTGAGTTGGAACAGGAAAGCTATTATTTCCCTCTAAAATAGGATTTATTGGATTGAGGGGCTGCTGTTTTTGTAAACGAGCAGATCTCCTAACTCCAATTGGTATCTCACCCGGTGGGATAATGTTGTGTGGGAGCAAGTCTGATGCAGCTTTGTGAGGAAAGTCACGTGCTGCTCGTTCACCGCTCAAGCGTTGCATGTCCTTCATGAATAATAAAGGGGCAGCTGCAACGTGTGAACGTGGAGATGGTCCTTTGTGACCGGCAGACTTAAGATCATTTGTTGATAAGGAGCCCAGTTTCCTTTCAAAATCAGGAACAAAAATCTGGTTCGACTCCGATCCGTTTACACACACAGTAACGTGATCACAGCCACTGTTTTGAGAGTGTGAAATTTGTGTCCGCCTTGGGGCATCCGACGTGCTCTCCTGTGGTGCGAACATGTCACGTGTTCGTCTGGTTAGTGTATTGGCCGGCCCCTTGTTCACAATGGAGCGGGAGCTGGAACACGTGCCGTCTCCCACCTGTCTTTGCGAAAGGTGGAGGGTCTGTTCGCAGACGCCTCTGGGTCTGTCCTCTGGATGGTAACACTTTATAATAACTACACCTTATTTAGCCTTATTTAAGCATTAATAAACATTTAATTAACATTGAAAACATCATTAATTAAGGATGATTCACACTTAATACACTATTAATTAACACACTTATTTAAATGCGTACTATCCATCCATCCATCCATCCATTTTCTTCCGCTTATCCGGGGTCGGGTCGCGGGGGTAGCAGCCTAAGTAGGGAGGCCCAGACTTCCCTCTCCCCAGCCACTTGGAGCAGCTCCTCTGGGGGAATCCCAAGGCGTTCCCAGGCCAGCCGAGAAACATAGTCCCTCCAGCGTGTCCTGGGTCTTCCTCTGGGTCTCCTCCCGGTGGGACATGCCCGGAACACCTCACCAGGGAGGCGTCCAGGAGGCATCCTAACCAGATGCCCGAGCCACCTCAACTGGCTCCTCTCGATGTGGAGAAGCAGCGGCTCTACTCCGAGTCCCTCCCGGATGACTGAGCTTCTCACCCTATCTCTAAGGGAGAGTCCAGCCACCCTGCGGAGAAAACTCATTTCAGCCGCTTGTATCCGAGATCTTGTTCTTTCGGTCATAACCCAAAGCTCATGACCATAGATGAGGGTGGGAACGTAGATCGATCGGTAAATTGAGAGCTTTGCCTTTTGACTCAGCTCTCTCTTCACCACGACAGACCGGTACAGCGCCCGCTTCACTGCGGACGCTGCACCTATCCGCCTATCGATCTCACGCTCCAGTTTTCCCTCATTCGTGAACAAGATCCCGAGATACTTAAACTCCTCCACTTGGGGCAGGACCTCCTCCCCGACCCGGAGAGGGCACGCTACCCTTTTCCGGCTCAAGACCATGGCCTCGGATTTGGAGGAACTGATCCTCATCCCGGCCGCATCGCATTCAGCTGCAAACCGCTCCAGTGAAAGCTGTAAATGCGTAAATGCGTACTAATTGTTAAATAATGTTTGAATTCACTATCTATTAATCCTGCAATGCATCATTAATTAAGGCAGTTGCTAGTAGTTACTTAAGTGTATTTGTGAACCCTTCTAAAGTGAAGACTATTCATGCTTTATTGAGGTTTTGTTAATGTTTAATAAATCCTAAATAGCCACAAGTTATTTTTCACTTGGGGAAATCAGACAAAATGAATTCACTATCTATTAATCCTGCAATGCATCATTAATTAAGGCAGTTGCTAGTAGTTACTTAAAGGACAACACCCACCGTGACAGTAACAATTCACCATATTGGAGAATTACTGTAGTATTTTATGAATTTTATTTTCATTTTTGCATTTGGGCCAGGCGAGGGTTAAAAAAAAAAAAAAAAAAAAACCCACTCCCGAATGAATCCGGAAACCTGGCCGAATAGTCCCGAAGGGTCATGCCTCTTGTTACATGGATCTCCACCCAGAAGGCAGAAGGTAGGAGTGAGTTTCCATGGAGGTTTATGAGAGAGAGTGCGTTAAAACTGCATATTTCCTGCATATTTCCATTTCCATTTGTGTGTATATGGACCAGCGCTCTGATTTTATTTATTATTTATTTTATAACACCGCTGCGGACCTTTTGCTGCTCTCATTCATTCTGGAGCGAGCCGCGCGCGGTCTCTGGCTCCTCGTTCCGCTGGTTCCTCGTTCCTTTGAAGTTCCTCGTGCCGGTGTAATTTGCTCCCTCGAGTGTATGTATCTGCTCTTATCTCTCGTCAGCCTTGTTGCAGCAGCACGGGTCGTGAAGCATGCGCGCGGGCAGAGCTCAGCTGCGAGGCTGGCTCTGGGTGCCTTTCTCATCACGGGGCGAGAGAATAAAAAGTCGATGCGGAAATGAATGAATTTGTCGCGATCAAACGAATTAAACTAGTATGTCTAAGTGGATGCTCGCTCAGAATATGAGTGAGCGACAGCAGGATTAATCAACAGGCAGCTTTAGGGAATATTTAAAAATGCTTCCTTTTTCTTTTCCTCTGCTCGCCTGTAACTCCAAGGCGTCACTCTGGTGACGTGAATGCCCAAGTGAATGCCCATATATGGAGAGGGGCAGATTTTCCCGGAGCTGCATGCTAAAATCTGCTATAAATCATGAAATAACACATTTAGTGTTATTTCTCCACAATATAAGTAAACGCTCCTGTATTATTTTTAAATAAACTAATAAATATTAATGGCGATGCAATTTGAAAACATGGTGGGTGTTGGGCTTTAAGTGTATTTGTGAACCCTTCTAAAGTGAAGACTATTCATTCTTTATTAAGGTTTTGTTCATGTTGAATAAATCCTAAATAGCCAGAAGTTATTTTTCACTTGTGGAAATCAGACAAAAATCAAAGCAGGAGACGTTGAATACCAAAAACAGGTTTGTATTGACATTTTCTAAAAGTCAATAAAACATAAATCTGTCAGTTAGATGTTCCCACCGCTAGTTAGAACGACTCCGTCACGTTTTGCAAAATAAAGAAACCGAGTAGGACTCGCTGCAGAAGAAGCCTGCAGTTTAACAAAACCGAACTACGTCCACATCGTGATGTCGTCAGCTTTCTCTTCGCTTGTGAAACTTTGTTCAGTCACATTCTGACGGTCATGAGCACTCGTTTGACTCGTTTTGAAGCGAAAACAACGCGCTTTGGAGACTAGCTTAGCTTTTAGCCTGCTATCGCTAACGCCTGCTGTTGGAGTGAGCGCTGCGTAACAACGACGTCACCACGCACGTTTTGTGTCACAGCTTTTTCTGTCCGGGCGGGTTGTTGAAGCAGCCGTTTCAACACGAACAGAAAAAGAAAAACGTCAGTGAAACGTTGTAAAATCCTATCATTTGATTTGTGACCAAAATGTTTTGCACGACCTTTCTTTGACACAATTTTTGCCACTTTAGTGACCTGCTACAGGTTGAGTGTTTCGCTGCGTAACAACGACGTCACCACGCACGTTTTGTGTCACAGCTTTTTCTGTCCGGGCGGGTTGTTGAAGCAGCCGCTTCAACACGAACAGAAAAAGAAAAACGTCAGTGAAACGTTGTAAAATCCTAGCATTTGATTTGTGACCAAAATGTTTTGCACTACAGTACTTTTCTTTGACACAATTTTTGCCACTTTAGTGACCTGCTACAGGTTGAGTGTTTCATCATGACCCAGGTTGGGTAAACATTTTAGATTTCCACAAGTGAAAAATAACTATTTAGGATTTATTCAACATTAACAAAACCTTAATAAAGAATGAATAGTCTTCACTTTAGAAGGGTTCACAAATACACTTAAGTAACTACTAGCAACTGCCTTAATTAATGATGCATTGCAGGATTAATAGATAGTGAATTCAAACATTATTTAACAATTAGGACGCATTTAATACATGTGGTGAAAGTACATTAATTTGTGCATTTACAAATATAGATAGCATAGTTAATTCATGAGTTATTAAGCATGAATAAACATTGAGTACGTAGGTTTTGGAACTCATTATTCTTTATGCATAAAGCGTTAATAAGTGTGTTAATTAATAGTGTATTAAGTGTGAATCATCCTTAATTAATGATGTTTTCAATGTTAATTAAATGTTTATTAATGCTTAAATAAGGCTAAATAAGGTGTAGTTATTATAAAGTGTTACCGACAGGTCCTGAGGCACCCTGCTGGGGCTTATTGAATAGACTGACACCCCATGAGCCGTAAGGGAGGGGGATGTACCCCCTCCCCCTTTATGAAGGCTGACAAGCCAAGGAGGCCCGTACTGTTGACATTATTTGTGTTGTGTGTTTTTTTTTTATCGTCAATAAAACAGGGATATGCTGTTTTATGAGTTTTATTCGTGCTTATGTGCAACGACATACATGATTTGATGTCACTCACAGTAGGGAGAACATGGTTTGTGCATGCAAAAGAATTATCAGCCATTTGTACTTTGCTACAAATAAAGTCTGAACAAGGTGCGAACATTCCCGTTACCACGTGGGCGGGAAGTCGTATAAAATGTAAACGTGGGCCTGGTTCATCAGGCATGTTTTTGACAAGTGTCCCTGTTCGCCGAGGAGGCCCTATGCCTGCTCGCTTGGCGTGGGACAAACCTATTTTGCTCCATGCGTGCTCGGAGCGAGGTTGGCTCGGCGGGGGTCTCTGCCAAGGTTCTTCCTCGTATGCTAGCCGCTTCTGCGGTGGCGCACGCGTCATCGAGCGGTGCCGCGACTGTGTAGGTCTGCCTCCAGCAGGCTCCCTGGGAGGGGGGGAAACTCCGACGGGGAATGCCCACCCTGAGAGCTTCAACCTGCCTGCGCCTTTGGTCCAGCTTGGTCTGGATTTGTTCCAAAGTCTGACCAAATAACCCCTCCGTCTCTATTGAGTGGTGGAGAAAAGGCACCTTTGTCCCACCGGTAAATCCGTAAGCGTCATCCACAGGTGGCGGATCGCGATGACCACTTCCGCCATACCTTTGCCCTGAGCCACAGCAGCTGTCCCCATCATACGGAGAACAAAGTCTGTTACTCTGCGGGCTTCATCCAGTAAGTCGGTAGCAGCTTGCTTATCCGAGGTTACCTGCAGTTGTTGGAGTTTTTCCGCAAGGTAAGCTTGCATCATCTCGGACGCGTTCATGGCGCGCGCCGCAAGTCCTCGTGCTCTGTAGCACTTCTCGAGAAGAGACGCTGAGGCTCTGCAAGCTTTGCTAGGGAGAGTCGGTTTCATTCCGGATGACTTGGGAGCTAGGTGGGACGCCAGTGTGTCCTCAATCTGAGGCGAGTTGGCTATTCCCGCCTCAACCATGCCTTCCACGTTGTGGAACTGTGAGAGAGGAATGAGCATGGGCGCTCGTGGCTGAGACCAGGTGCGGGTCAGTTCCGTGAGGAAGTCTGGGAACATGGGCATCCTTTGCCTCGTTGCTACCTGCTGTTTTGAATAAAAATAGTTCCCCGCCAGCCTTGTGACCTGTTGGCGAGGTGGGGGTTCCGGCCAGGGAATGTTCAGCGCATCCGTTGCTCTGTGGCACAGGTCGAACAGGGCAGGGATGGAGAAGTCGGTTTCAGGGAGCACAGGTACAGGGGTCCTGGAGAGGTCTTCTCCTGGATCCTCGATTTTGAGCTCTGGTTCCTCCGCTGAAAATTTGCCCGAGGCTGAGATGGAGATCTCGTCTTCATTCATCATGCCTCTTGTGTCGATCTCGACTGTTAGGTCCACCATGGGAGCAAGCGGGTCAGGGCTGTCGCCCCATTCGACGTGCGTGCTGTCGTGTAGAGCCATATTTTCGAGCTCCGGGGTCGGAGTGAGGGTCTCCATGGTGTGTGGGTCCTGTGGACCAGTTGAGCTTCCCATGGCCTTAGCCACGAGGTCCACCTGATGCCGTAGCACCGTATCCAGCATCTGGCTGCAGTGTGGGCAAGAATCGGGCACATCCAGAGCTTGTCTTGCATGAAATATACCCAGGCAGACTGGACAGGCCTCACGGGTGTCCGTTGCTGCGAGGAAACATCTACAGCCGATGGGACAGGCGCGCGAGGTTGGGCTTGCTGTCCCGCCGGTTTTTCTTTGAAGTTTTGTCTTTCGCTTGCCTTTCTCCGGAGGCAGGTCCGAGATAAGGTGAGTGAGTCCTTCCAGAATCCTTTTTCTTCTTTGTTCAAGTGTCTCCTCCGTCGTGTCGCTTTCGCTGGCTAGCCCGCTAGGATGTTAGCCGGGGTAGCTGTTGTGGCGTAGTTATAATGCCGTTGAGCGAAGCAACCTGTGGAGAGAGGAGAAGAAAAAACTTCGAGGTTATAGAAATATACTTCTTTCGCTAGTCCAGCAGTACGCAGGGAAAAATTCTCTGTGCGCTCTGTGCAGGGAGCGAGCTCACCTCAGGTTGAGCGATGGAGCAGCAGAGAAGTCCCGCGAAGAGAGGTAGTTCAGGTTTTGCGAGGTGAAGGGCAAAAAAGAGAAAGTTGGAGGGGCTTCAGTTGCTTAAGTACCTAAAAGGCGGTACCTCTGGCGCGGGGTGACGCCCCCTGCCGTAAAAAGCGTGAATGTATTCCTTCAGGTAATTGTGTGGGGGTGCAATTTTCATAGCAAGTATGTTGCACTGAGAGACCACACTGAAAGGGAACAGTTTACTTGGGACTTCTCGGACTGATGAAGCCCTCTGGATAGAGGACGAAACATCTTTCCACAAAAAAGAAACTGTCCAGATGACCTGACTGACCATTACTGGATTTTGTACATGGATAATTAAGCCGGAAAAGGGTAGCATGCCCTCTTCGGGTCGGGGAGGAGGTCCTGCCCCAAGTGGAGGAGTTTAAGTATCTCGGGGTCTTGTTCACGAATGAGGGAAAACTGGAGCGTGAGATCGATAGGCGGATAGGTGCAGCGTCCGCAGTGAAGCGGGCGCTGTACCGGTCTGTCGTGGTGAAGAGAGAGCTGAGTCAAAAGGCAAAGCTCTCAATTTACCGATCGATCTACGTTCCCACCCTCATCTATGGTCATGAGCTTTGGGTTATGACCGAAAGAACAAGATCTCGGATACAAGCGGCTGAAATGAGTTTTCTCCGCAGGGTGGCTGGACTCTCCCTTAGAGATAGGGTGAGAAGCTCAGTCATCCGGGAGGGACTCGGAGTAGAGCCGCTGCTTCTCCACATCGAGAGGAGCCAGTTGAGGTGGCTCGGGCATCTGGTTAGGATGCCTCCTGGACGCCTCCCTGGTGAGGTGTTCCGGGCATGTCCCACCGGGAGGAGACCCAGAGGAAGACCCAGGACGCGCTGGAGGGACTATGTTTCTCGGCTGGCCTGGGAACGCCTTGGGATTCCCCCAGAGGAGCTGCTCCAAGTGGCTGGGGAGAGGGAAGTCTGGGCCTCCCTACTTAGGCTGCTACCCCCGCGACCCGACCCCGGATAAGCGGAAGAAGATGGATGGATGGATGGATGGATGGATGGATGATTAAGCATGATTTTTGATGTTTTGGTTGTGTACATTTGGTTATGTTTTGCAAGTCCTATAAAGGGAGCACACTTGATTTACAGCGATTAGTCATTCCACAAATTTAGGGTCACAAAGGACAATGCATTATCTCCCTGTGTATCTAACCTTTAGTATGAACCAACTATAAACATTTGAGATGAAAAAAATGTGTAGTACCGGTAATATTATGAGCTAAATGTTCTGGTATATATGTGCAGGTACACACATGCAGAATTTACAACAGAGTTTTAAAATCAGTATAGTAATTCACAGGGACACAACCAACACAAAGGTTTTTAGAACTGATGCCTCACAGCAGGAATGTTCTGGGTTCCATCTCTGGGTCAGG
Organism: Garcialebias charrua; assembly: GCA_038048925.1. Lineage (NCBI taxonomy): Eukaryota > Metazoa > Chordata > Actinopteri > Cyprinodontiformes > Rivulidae > Garcialebias > Garcialebias charrua. The sequence continues at coordinate 20,690 of JBBPBX010059430.1, forward strand.
CCTGGGGCCTTGCTGTGTGGAGTTTGCGTGATAACCACGTGTTTGTGTGGATTTTCTCTGGGTGCTCTGATTTCTTCTCAAAGTCCAAAAGCATTTGTGTTTAGAGACTGTCTTCAACATTTCTTTATGTTTACCTAAACTATATGAACTTGGAAACAATAATTTCATTACAATATATCTACAATTGAGAATGACAACAAAAAGACAAATAAAACAGTTTTGTCAAAAACTGCAAACTTCCTTAAAAAAAGGATAGCTCAAAAAGAAGATAAATTGTTGACAATGATTGCCTTGTCCTCTGTTCATCATAATAAAAACCTCCTGCTTTGTCCTGATTTTACCTTCCTTCAGGCTATCCCCCTGTATTGAAATTTATGAAAATTGTTTCTGTAATATTCAGCTAGTGCTCGCCTGCTACTTATATTTATATATAACAACCTTATTAAATCAGCTGAAAGTAGGGCGATCCCATGATTATATCAAAGTAGGGAGAAGAGCGGCGGAGAGGGGTGAGGGGGAAAATCAATGGCATTTGGTAATTGCATATTGCAGCGTTATTTTTGCTGCGTTATATTGATAATACGTATGTTTACATTTGCTGTGATTAAAATCAATGCTCTAAAGTGAGTTATGACAGTGTGGCCTGATGGGACGGCTTTATGGCTGAAGGGGACTAATGAGGTGGTTGATGGGAAGGAGGGATTGCCTCCATCTATCTCTCTTTATAGAATTCTTCCTCTGAGGGACAGAGGGGACAGTTTACTGACTGTCTTTTGACGAATACTGCACAAGACTATAATTGTCTTGTTTTTTCTCAAAACGTTTAGAAGAAATGTCATTAGAATGACACCATTTCCCATGTGCTTGACTAAAGACAGGTCTTTGGTAACTGTAAAAATGTGAATACGTAATTAGATGGTTGACTGATGATTTAGGAGGAAAAAAACGTATGTGGAGAAAAACAGACTGTCAGGAAAAAGGTTTAAATTGACTTTAGCTGTTTTTTTTTGTTTGTGTAGTTTTGATTTAGTGCCAATTCCAGAACACCTGGTAATAGCTAAATTTGACAAGTACTAATGACAGG
>JBBPBX010059431.1:0-21772 GCA_038048925.1 Garcialebias charrua
TGAGAGTCCACACAGGAGACAAGCCATTTCCTTGTGAACTTTGTGGACAAAGATTTAGTCGGAAGGACTTTTAAACTCACACATGAGAGTCCACACAGGAGACAAGCCATTTCCTTGTGATCTTTGTGGACATAGATTTAGTCATAAGACAGATTTAAACAAACACATGAGAGTCCACACAGGAGACAAGCCATTTCCTTGTGATCTTTGTGGACATAGATTTAGTCACAAGACAAATTTAAATAAACACATGAGAGTCCACACAGGAGACAAGCCATTTCCTTGTGATCTTTGTGGACAAAGATTTAGTGAGAAGGCAACATTAAACAGACACATGAGAGTCCACACAGGAGACAAGCCGTTTCCTTGTGAACTTTGTGGACAAAGATTTAATCGGAAGACAAATTTAAACTCACACATGAGCGTCCACACAGGAGAGAAACCGTTTTCTTGTGAACTTTGTAGACAAAGATTTAGTGATAAGACAAATTTAAACAGACACATGAGAGTCCACACAGGAGACAAGCCATTTCCTTGTGATCTTTGTGGACAAAGATTTAGTGAGAAGGCAACATTAAACAGACACATGAGAGTCCACACAGGAGACAAGCCGTTTCCTTGTGAAATTTGTGGACAAAGATTTAGTCAGAAGGCAAATTTAAACAGCCACATGAGCGTCCACACAGGAGACGAGCCGTTTCCTTGTGAACTTTGTGGACAAAGATTTAGTCGGAAGGCAAATTTAAACAGACACATGAGAGTCCACACAGGAGACAAGCCGTTTCCTTGTGATCTTTGTGGACAAAGATTTAGTCTGAAGGCAAATTTAAACTCACACATGAGAGTCCACACAGGAGACAAGCCATTTCCTTGTGATCTTTGTGGACATAGATTTAGTCATAAGACAGATTTAAATAAACACATGAGAGTCCACACAGGAGACAAGCCATTTCCTTGTGATCTTTGTGGACAAAGATTTAGTCAGAAGGCAAAATTAAACAGACACATGAGAGTCCACACAGGAGACAAGCCGTTTCCTTGTGAACTTTGTGGACAAAGATTTAGTCAGAAGGCAAAATTAAACAGACACATGAGAGTCCACACAGGAGACGATCCATTTCCTTGTGAAGAAACCAGTAGTGATCCAGTACTACAGTAGCCTGGTTAAAACCAGACCCTGTTCTTCACTTTGCTTCGTACTAGGGTCTGGCATTCCTCCCATAGAAAACAATTTCTCCGGTCTATTTTTGACCGGACCAATCAGAGAACAGAAGGCGTAGTTTTGTTAGCTTAGCCTGGCAAGGTCCAGGCTATTCAGATAAAAAGCTCAGAAACCACTTGGTGGATATTTTTTCTGCTACCAGTGTGTAATTATATGGCTCTAATTTACTGACTGTTGGCCTTGATGAAACATTTGAGATAAAATTCGATTTTTTATCATTTATTTTCGTAGCGCACCCTGAGGCTGTTTGGAAAATGTGAAACCGAAACTATTTAAATCCAGCAGATTTGACCATTTCGTGAATTGATTTAGGAACTGTTAAGCTCAGAAACACTTCTGATAAAACGTCAGCTAAGAAATATAGTTTTTCTCAGGAAAGAAATAATAGTTTTTTACCTTGTTTTCTGGAAAATTCCTTCGTGGTGGCAGCCATTTTAACTGACGACGTCAGTCGACGTCGTTCAAAACTCCGCCTTCTGTTCTCTGATTGGTCTGTTAATCTGCCAATCCGCCTTCTGTTCTCTGATTGGTCCGGTCAAAAATCGACCGGAGGAATCGTTGTCTATGGGACAAATCCCAGACCAGCAGTGAAGGGAAATAGAATTGAGCGGAGCTGTGCAGGAATGGCGAGGGCCAGGCTAGTACTACAGTAAAATGAAAGGAGGAGCGGACACAATGGATCAAATGGTTAGCAACTACACATGTCTGCAGAGAACAAGGAGGTGGCCCATGGTTCTCTGGTACAATAAGCTGGATTTTGCTACACTCAATGCCTACACCAACTTCAATGCACAACACCCTGACTATATGGGTGGTGCAATTAATGCACAATGTCTATTTATCAAGGAGTTGGGCAAAGAGCTTGTCGTGCCATATATGAAGAAGCTCATGGAGGACACACCCAAACTCGAGAAGCATATTATTGAGGCAATGGGAAGGTCTGGGTCAAAAAAACAAAACACAGCCAGCACAAGAGGACATCAGAGAGGAGGGCTAAAGGAAGAAGATGTGCACTATCTGCCCAGTTTCAAAAGACAGAAAAGTCAGCAGCTGGTGTTCCCAGTGCACCAGGCCTGTGTGCAAGGAGCACAAACACTTACTGATCATTTGTGAGGCATGTAAAAATTGAGATGGCAGTTTGTGTTCCAGTGATGTGTTCAATTGTGTTTTATTTTGTTTGGTCACATTTCACTAGTTTACAGTTGTGAAACCACAGATAAAGTTCAGTTCAGTAGCTGTTGTCTGTTATCAGGAGGTATGACAAATGTTGCAAATATTAAATAACTAACTGCTAAAGGAATTACTTAAAACAAAATTTTATTATAGTGTTAAAACATTTAATTTTAAGTCACACTTGGTGATGTAAAAAGTGTTTTTGTTCATAAAGTAGGAAATAAAATATCAATTAATGATCTGTGGTAACTAAAAACAAGATATTTAAAGAATACTTGGAATAGTCAATCATAAAATCAATTCATTTCAAAAGATGAAGCAAAGAAACAGCATGAAATAACCTTGAAAATGAATGTGGGTCATTTTTGACCCATGTTGTGCATCAAAGCGTTACAAACCCACAAGAGGTCATAGAACTAAAGTGTTCAGTTCTCAGGTTTGTTGTTAAATAGTCTGTGAGGTGTGGAAGTTTGTGGTCCGTTACCATAGTTACTGTCCACATCTGTAGGTTGTGTATTCTAAATGCTGTTTATGCTTTTGTCAGGGGAAACATGTATGTGTGATACTTCAATATATAATGATCCATTTGCGTGAGCCATTTTATTTGTTTATTTGTCATTTGATCTGAATGGTATGTTATTATAATGCTTCAGTATCACTGTTTGCAGAATGATGGTGCTAGTAACAGCTGGCTAGATGCTTATCATTCCTCTCCACTGTAAGGAATCTTGAGGATGTTTTCTTTAATGTGAAACTGTTCTTTAAAGTATCTGTCTGGGTTTGGTTCTGTAAACACTAGGACAAGACTAGGATCAGAACCAAAGCAGAACGAGTATTGGGAGTTTTGTGTACTTGTAATGCATTGACTTTCTATATTCTGATTGTAGTGGGTAGGACCGTGTCCGCTCTGATACACCAGTGTATTTTTGAACTATTCCAGAGATGACCTTTACTGACCTTTCGGTAATCTGCCATTTAACACAATTTATTTTATTAGTTTAAATCAAAGGACAGATTCAAGATTCAAGAGCTTTTATTAACATTGCACCAGTTTTCACCAATACAGCGTGAGGTGAGGTATGCACAGTCATCCTGAAGAGGGGTTGAGTGTGTAAAGCTGCTGCTTATTCAAAACACATGACATGTTCTTCAACGCGGCCTCTCTCATCCGTCTCGGGATGAAGGTCAAAGGTGTGAAAAAAGGGAAAGTACCATGAGGGTCACAGCGTTGGTATTAAAAAAAGTATCATATTTTGTCTGCCAAGACACCTCATGACACAGTTAAAACTATACCAATAAGCACATTTAAGACAGTTACATGTTGCATGTTGAGACTGAGGCAGGGAGGATTCTGTCCATGAGACATTCCAGATAGCGACAGTCTGACCAGCCGGCCTCCGATAACGCTCATAGAAAAGTTCTCCGGGGGGGGGGGGTAGCAGACAAGACAAGAGAGCAGCTGTTTTGTCCACAGTAAAGCACATCTCAGGAGAAATTAGATATCCAGCCTTTTTCAAGGCTGTTTCCAAGGGAGTCAGATAAGAATTGACAAATATTTTCACTTCAGGCTCACATTGTAATTTCTGTAGCCTTCAGTCTGTAAGGGCGACTCTGTTCCAAGTGATCCAATTCGGGACTTTTTCCACTGATCCAAGCTCTGACCTCAGATGTTGACCACAGCGTCCAGAGTCCCAATCCGAGGGTGATCTGTTCACCCTCTGGATAAGCTCGCAAACAGCTGATTTCTGATGTTGACCACAGCGTCCAGAGTCCCAATCCGAGGGTGATCTGTTCACCCTCTGGATAAGCTCGCAAACAGCTGATTTCTCGAGGTCACCGCGCAGACCAGACGTCGGGTGCTCCAGGCATTAAGTCCTGCTGAAGTCTCCCTCTTTTGCGATAGACCAGTGCTCCACAAACGCCAAAAAGCAAAGCGCTGCCATCATAATCCAATATAATCCAGATTCTTCACCTCCACAGAGCACAGCACAGAGTGCGAGACGCCCAGGAATCCATGGAATCCATGGCGTATCCTCCGTCACTCTGTGAGGGTGGAAAGGCTCCCCTTGTGCCGTTTCTTCTGTAGAAATCTTGTTCGTAGAATCGAATGCCCAAACCTCCAATCCATCTTAATTTGCGTTCGAGGTGCTTAGCTGAGGAGCTGCAGGCAGCANGAGAGGGAAAGACTTGCGACTGCCTCCGTCGAGAGCCAAGGTTGACTTGATTCACTCAAAAAGAGACTATCTTTGATTTCGTTCTAATACAAATATAATCAGAGCATCACGTGTGTTTATTCATGAGCAGTAGTGTTGTAATTTACAATATGTCTTATGATCACATATGTATATGCTGTGTTATTCTTTAAATGTCAAGCATTACTGTGTCACTTCTGCAAATGAAAGTGTCTAATGGTGTCAAAGTTCAGATAATATGTCAAACTGACTTGCTCAGAAGTTGTTTTTGTTGAGTTTCAGCTAAAACACCCACTAGCACTTTGAGATTTTCATTAATGAAAAGTGCGTTATAAATTGAATTCATTATTATTATTATTATTAGCATCTGAAAGTCTCCTCACTCAGACACTTTTCCTAAACCATTTCTCTCTACTCTGAATTTCACCTTGAACCCTGATAACGTTAAAGTGAAGTTTTTGACGTGTCTCTAACTCTCCTCGCTTGGTCCACGGACCAATGAGGAAACTGTGTTCTAATCTCAACATTTTTAGTAAAAGCGTTTTGCTTCCTGGAACGCTTCAGAGTTTGAATGGACAGAGACCTGAAAGCTCTCTGCCTTGGCAGCTGATTAAGTTTGGTCAAAAGCCAAAGACTGACTTATCAGCTAGAACAGGTGTGCCCAACCAGTCGCTCGCGGGCGACCGGTCGCCCGCCAGCTGGTTCCCAGTTGCCCGCGAAGCGCAACCTGTCTAACAGCTGACGAGCCGGCTCTCAGCTGTTAACAAGGTGAAATGTCCGCTGCTAAGCTTCATTCTAACTCCGGCAGAAGTGGTGGAGGTGACATGTCCGCTGCTCAGCTTCATTCTAACTCCGGCAGAAGAGGTGGAGGGAGGAATGACTATATTCCAATGCGCAGCAACACTTTCCTCAGCCCTCCCCATCTTGTATGCTCACAGACATAGTCTCGCGAGTTTTGGGTGCGATGACTGACGAGACTTTAAGACAGCAGTGAGAGTGCTGAGGAGTGAATGTCAGTACGCAGAAAACATGGAAGGAAAACTAGCGAACAAGCAAACGAAAACTTATTATTTTCACACAGAATGGGAGGAGGATTATTTTTTTGTTTATTCTAATTTGAAGTCTATTTGCCTCATCTGTAATTCAATAAATAAAAACAAGCTCGCAGCCCAGCAATCGGTCTTCACTCGGCCCAGCACAAAAGGTAAAGATAGCTTCCTACCGTGTTAGCTGCATCCTGGCTCAACATAAGAAGTCATTCAGCGATGGAGAAGTTATGAAAGAAGCATTTATTGAGGCTGCAGATGCACTTTTTCATGATTTAAAAAATAAAAGTGAGATCGTAGCTGCTATTAAAGACGTGCAGTTGTCCAGACAAACAGTGACACGGCCATGTGAGAGAATGGCTGCTGTGGAGGAGCAGCTAAAAAAGGACGTGGAACAACGTGAGTGTTTCTCTCTTCAGTTTGATGAGTAGCCTGTTACCAGCTACCTGTGTTATCCTTTTGGAAATGTTGATGTGGATGACATTGTGTCCAAATTGGTGTCTGTGTTTCAGCTGGACAGCTCTGGTGTTGAAAATCTGCAAAATGACATTGAGATCAAATCCAGAGCATCACCTGGCGTGGATGGAGAGTTCTGGAGTCTGCTGTCAGAAGAAAAGTATCCTAACATCTGAAGATGTGCTTTGAACTTAACAGCACTTTTTGGATCTACCTACCTGTGTGAGTCTGCTTTTTCACACATGAAAATCATCAAGTCCAAAAACAGATCCACAATGACTGATGATCATCTGGAGACCTGCCTGCGCCTCGCAACCACCTCATACTGCCCTGCTTCAGAGGTTGTGGTAAATAATCTCACTGCTAATCTCATTTAATCTGTCTCACAGCAAACACACTGAACCTGTGAACAGAAAGGAGAGGAAACAGCTGAAGAAAACACTCAGCAGCTAAAGTTCAGCTCTACTGTGGCTAACGTTAGCATGCTGGTTAGCTTTGGATGAGTTCAGCCACAAAGTGAGAGAAGTTGTGTTCTGAAGCTGGAGGTCTTTTCAGAACCACAAGAGTTCTTCCTGTGGATCAAACGTGCTGAGATCCAGCTGCAGATCTTCCTCCTCACACTGAACATCTGTCACTGTGAATCCACTTGAAAGAGTTCTGTTAGTCCAAAAAACTTGACTTTGATCTGAGTCACATCATATGTGTCATAACGTGCACGTTTTACAACACACTGATAATTACATTGAATGAGCTATAAAGTCCAATCATTTCAAGAAAACATTGAATTTAGTTCATGTTTGTGAAATCTTTACTTTGTTTTGTGTTTTGTCATTTAATCCAACTATCAGACGACTTTATTAGTTCCAACGAGCAATTTATTTACCTGCAGCATTGTTTACACAAACAAACAAACAAACAAAGAAGCAGCAGGTCCTGTAAGTGGACATTAATGAAAGGGTGATCATGTTTTGTCCATGTCTGAGTGAAAGGAAAGTCCTCAGACAGGTCATGTGATGGAACATGAGCAAATGAGAAGAAGTCCTAAAAATGATGCTGATGGATCAAAAGAGTGAAATGTGAACTCAGAGTGCACAGATGAACATCAGCTGGATGCTGAAGCCAGATGTTTGCAGATGTTCCTGCATGTAGTTTGTGAGTAGATCCAGCAGGTGGCAGCACTGAGCTGTAAATGAGCTCCAGAGCAGATGTGAAGGCAGATGTGAAGCAGCCATAAGTAGCTTCATTGCTGTGTTTAAAGTCAACCTCCTGTTGGAATCTCAGAAGTTTTTTAACACGAGCAAAAGGACTCATCTGTCCAAAACAATCAATCATCATTATAACAATCATCATTATAACAATCATCATTATAACAATCATCATCAAAACAATCAAATGTTTTAGGTCAGACTTGCTACTCACAGAAACAGCCTGAGGACACCAAGGCCAAAATGGTTTAGAAAAAAGGTATAAAGTACACATTTTAAAACTATTTTTAAAAATATATATTTATTAACTTTTCCTTGTAGAACATGAACACGTCTTCCAGAATATAATAATCTGGTCTGACTTCAGAGACAAAAATATTCAAACACAAAGCTGATTTGTCAAATATTAAGAACCAAATCATCTCTGAAAGAGCTAAATACAGGGAGACAGGAGGACTCTAGCTAAAATAACATCATTGCTGGACAACGTGTCCCAGCCCATGCATGAAGCTGTTGCTGAACTGCAGAGCTCCTTCAGTGACAGATGACTGCATCCTAAAGGAGCGTTACTGCAGCTCTTTCCTCCAGCAGCTGTTAGCCTCTACAACCATCACTGCTCCAACAAACTCTATAAGTATTAAATACATGCTGACCTCTGCTAAAACACACACTCTGCCTGTAATACTGTCAATAGTCTGCCATTCTCACTGTTCTAATACATATTGAATATTGTTTATCTTATTTCTTTATATATTGTTTTTACCATTTCAGGAACTTTTTGTGTGAACCTTTTTATCTGTTGCTGCTGTTACACTTGAATTTCCATCTGTGGGACAATAAAGGCTGTTTCTATTCTCTTCTATTGTAAATGTTGGTGTGTGACTGTAGTGAATAAGACAGATCAAACGTGACCAAATGAAACGTGGCTGTAAACTAAATGATCAATTTAGAGCTGTGCTGCCTTCAGGTGACGTCTGAACTAAAGAACATTAGAAGGTTTCAGAGTTGAATCCTTTAAATGGAAGTCTGATTCATGAGCATGGAGAGTGGAAATAATTCTTCTACATTTCATAGACCTACCTGCCTCTGGCCAGATGTTGTTGCTTTACATCTGGATGATTTCTATCCAACAAACTAAACATTAATGAAGACAAACTTCATCTCTACCAACACCAGCCAGTTCTTCTTGTTGACATCAGTTCCACACATAGAACTGATCCTGGTTCAGATCTACAGAAAGAATCCTGTGGAGGAGACTGCAAGAAATGTTTAATAAACCACTGAAAAATCATCTGAATCATCTGAATCAGACAAATCAGAGCATTTGAGAGTAAATGAGGTTTATTGTTACATTTAACAAAATAAATCTAAACCAACAAAAGCACCAGGTGATATTTAAAAGTTGTCTGTAATGAAGAGGAGACCAAGAAGCATCCATCAGCAGCACCACTAATGTCCTACAGGACAGAGCAGTAATGTCCTACAGGACAGAGCAGTAATGTCCTACAGGACAGAGCAGTAATGTCCTACAGGACAGAGCAGTAATGTCCTACAGGACAGAGCAGTAATGTCCTACAGGACAGAGCAGTAATGTCCTACAGGACAGAGCAGTAATGTCCTACAGGACAGAGCAGTAATGTCCTACAGGACAGAGCAGTAATGTCCTACAGGACAGAGCAGTAATGTCCTACAGGACAGAGCAGTAATGTCCTACAGGACAGAGCAGTAATGTCCTACAGGACAGAGCAGTAATGTCCTACAGGACAGAGCAGTAATGTCCTACAGGACAGAGCAGTAATGTCCTACAGGACAGAGCAGTAATGTCCTACAGGACAGAGCAGTAATGTCCTACAGGACAGAGCAGTAATGTCCTACAGGACAGAGCAGTAATGTCCTACAGGACAGAGCAGTAATGTCCTACAGGACAGAGCAGTAATGTCCTACAGGACAGAGCAGTAATGTCCTACAGGACAGAGCAGTAATGTCCTACAGGACAGAGCAGTAATGTCCTACAGGACAGAGCAGTAATGTCCTACAGGACAGAGCAGTAATGTCCTACAGGACAGAGCAGTAATGTCCTACAGGACAGAGCAGTAATGTCCTACAGGACAGAGCAGTAATGTCCTACAGGACAGAGCAGTAATGTCCTACAGGACAGAGCAGTAATGTCCTACAGGACAGAGCAGTAATGTCCTACAGGACAGAGCAGTAATGTCCTACAGGACAGAGCAGTAATGTCCTACAGGACAGAGCAGTAATGTCCTACAGGACAGAGCAGTAATGTCCTACAGGACAGAGCAGTAATGTCCTACAGGACAGAGCAGTAATGTCCTACAGGACAGAGCAGTAATGTCCTACAGGACAGAGCAGTAATGTCCTACAGGACAGAGCAGTAATGTCCTACAGGACAGAGCAGTAATGTCCTACAGGACAGAGCAGTAATGTCCTACAGGACAGAGCAGTAATGTCCTACAGGACAGAGCAGTAATGTCCTACAGGACAGAGCAGTAATGTCCTACAGGACAGAGCAGTAATGTCCTACAGGACAGAGCAGTAATGTCCTACAGGACAGAGCAGTAATGTCCTACAGGACAGAGCAGTAATGTCCTACAGGACAGAGCAGTAATGTCCTACAGGACAGAGCAGTAATGTCCTACAGGACAGAGCAGTAATGTCCTACAGGACAGAGCAGTAATGTCCTACAGGACAGAGCAGTAATGTCCTACAGGACAGAGCAGTAATGTCCTACAGGACAGAGCAGTAATGTCCTACAGGACAGAGCAGTAATGTCCTACAGGACAGAGCAGTAATGTCCTACAGGACAGAGCAGTAATGTCCTACAGGACAGAGCAGTAATGTCCTACAGGACAGAGCAGTAATGTCCTACAGGACAGAGCAGTAATGTCCTACAGGACAGAGCAGTAATGTCCTACAGGACAGAGCAGTAATGTCCTACAGACAGAGGTCTCCATCCCTGGTCCTCATGGTCCACTGTCCCACATGTTTTAAATGTTTCCCTGCTTCAACACATCTGGCTGACATGATGGAGTCGTTTACAGCTTCTGCTGAACTTGATGACATTCTGAGTGGGTCATTCAATGATTTGAATCAGGTGTGTTGAAGCAGGTAATCAGCTAAAACCTGCAGGACAGTGGACCATGAGGACCAGGGTTGGGGACGTCTGTCTTGCAGGACAGTGGACCATGAGGACCAGGGTTGGGGACGTCTGTCTTGCAGGACAGTGGACCATGAGGACCAGGGTTGGGGACGTCTGTCTTGCAGGACAGTGGACCATGAGGACCAGGGTTGGGGACGTCTGTCCTGCAGGACAGTGGACCATGAGGACCAGGGTTGGGGACGTCTGTCTTGCAGGACAGTGGACCATGAGGACCAGGGTTGGGGACGTCTGTCTTGCAGGACAGTGGACCATGAGGACCAGGGTTGGGGACGTCTGTCCTGCAGGACAGTGGACCATGAGGACCAGGGTTGGGGACGTCTGTCTTGCAGGACAGTGGACCATGAGGACCAGGGTTGGGGACGTCTGTCTTGCAGGACAGTGGACCATGAGGACCAGGGTTGGGGACGTCTGTCTTGCAGGACAGTGGACCATGAGGACCAGGGTTGGGGACGTCTGTCCTGCAGGACAGTGGACCATGAGGACCAGGGTTGGGGACGTCTGTCCTGCAGGACAGTGGACCATGAGGACCAGGGTTGGGGACGTCTGTCCTGCAGGACAGTGGACCATGAGGACCAGGGTTGGGGACGTCTGTCTTGCAGGACAGTGGACCATGAGGACCAGGGTTGGGGACGTCTGTCTTGCAGGACAGTGGACCATGAGGACCAGGGTTGGGGACGTCTGTCCTGCAGGACAGTGGACCATGAGGACCAGGGTTGGGGACGTCTGTCTTGCAGGACAGTGGACCATGAGGACCAGGGTTGGGGACGTCTGTCTTGCAGGACAGACCTGCAGCAGATCCACAAGCTGCTTCTCTTGTTGTCGGGAGCTGCAGGTCACATCAACACATTTCACTGCACTCTCTCTTTTTTTTACAACTTTTCACCAGAGTTCCCAAATGAATGAATTCCAACAATGAACATTTGCAGAATTCCAACAATGAACATTTGCAGGGGCTGATCTAGAAAAATATCTATGGGGTGGCAAGAGGGTGGCAAGGATGTTTCAGGGGGTGGCAACACCCTCCCCCTCCACACACATACACACACACACATAGATATATGTACAGTATACAGGTAGTCCTCGACTTACGACGCCTCGACTTACGACGTTTCAGACTTACGAACGCATCTCATTATAAAAAATAAAAAAAACTTTTTAAAATAATAAATAAATAAATATACAGTACTGTCCAGTTACCAAGCACTTAGCATATCCTAACATAGTTGAGGAGTGAGTTGAATTGTCTCCCTCCTCCCTAGCAGGCTCCATTCACATAAAAGGAGCTAGCTCCCTTTATGTGAAAGTTGTTGCCGGCCCAAAAGCCTGGAACAGTCTCCCCCTTGAGCTGCGTGCCACCTCTGATCTGACTCTGTTCAAAACCAGACTGAAGACACACTTGTTCAAAAAAGCTTCCAGTGTGTAACTTTTATTACTTTTGGTATTTTAATATGTAGCATTTTTTATTTCCATTGCCTTTTTATTTCCACTTGTTCAAAAAAGCTTTCAGTGTGTAACTTTTATTACTTGTGTTATTTTAGTGTTATTTTAGTATGTAGCATTTTTTATTTCCATTGCCTTCTTTTATTGCTGTTGTTTCTTATTCTATTTTCATTGATTTATTGTTCCAGTTTATTCATCTTTTTATCCTGTTAAGCACCTTGGTCAATGCAAGGCATTGTAGGAAGGTGCTATACAAATAAAGTTTATTATTATTATTATTATTATTATTATTATTAAATCAAAATAAAACTTTATATATTTTTAGGTGGCAAGGTATCAAATGAACCAAGGCCCAGAACTGGTGACCTGCCCAGTGGTTGTGAACTCCTGCTTTAGTGCTTCTTAACCAGCTGGTAGGCCCCTGGGCTAAGTGATCCTGCAGCTCCGCCCACAAACATCTGCACAGCTGGACTCGGCAGGTTTCACTGCAGCTCTGCTGTCATGTCAGGTCAAGTGTTAGTGATCGTATCAATGAGCTAACTCCAGCCAAATGCGTCTACAGGACCAAAAATATGACGCCCCAAATGAGACTATCAGAAGTGTCTGCTGGGATCACTGGCAACATGTTCCAAACAACTTGATCACTGGCAACATGTTCCAAACAACTTGATCACTGGCAACATGTTCCAAACAACTTGATCACTGGCAACATGTTCCAAACAACTTGATCACTGGCAACATGTTCCAAACAACTTGATCACTGGCAACATGTTCCAAACAACTTGATCACTGGCAACATGTTCCAAACAACTTGATCACTGGCAACATGTTCCAAACAACTTGATCACTGGCAACATGTTCCAAACAACTTGATCACTGGCAACATGTTCCAAACAACTTGATCACTGGCAACATGTTCCAAACAACTTGATCACTGGCAACATGTTCCAAACAACTTGATCACTGGCAACATGTTCCAAACAACTTGATCACTGGCAACATGTTCCAAACAACTTGATCACTGGCAACATGTTCCAAACAACTTGATCACTGGCAACATGTTCCAAACAACTTGATCACTGGCAACATGTTCCAAACAACTTGATCACTGGCAACATGTTCCAAACAACTTGATCACTGGCAACATGTTCCAAACAACTTGATCACTGGCAACATGTTCCAAACAACTTGATCACTGGCAACATGTTCCAAACAACTTGATCACTGGCAACATGTTCCAAACAACTTGATCACTGGCAACATGTTCCAAACAACTTGATGACTGGCAACATGTTCCAAACAACTTGATCACTGGCAACATGTTCCAAACAACTTGATCACTGGCAACATGTTCCAAACAACTTGATCACTGGCAACATGTTCCAAACAACTTGATCACTGGCAACATGTTCCAAACAACTTGATCACTGGCAACATGTTCCAAACAACTTGATCACTGGCAACATGTTCCAAACAACTTGATCACTGGCAACATGTTCCAAACAACTTGATCACTGGCAACATGTTCCAAACAACTTGATCACTGGCAACATGTTCCAAACAACTTGATCACTGGCAACATGTTCCAAACAACTTGATCACTGGCAACATGTTCCAAACAACTTGATCACTGGCAACATGTTCCAAACAACTTGATCACTGGCAACATGTTCCAAACAACTTGATCACTGGCAACATGTTCCAAACAACTTGATCACTGGCAACATGTTCCAAACAACTTGATCACTGGCAACATGTTCCAAACAACTTGATCACTGGCAACATGTTCCAAACAACTTGATCACTGGCAACATGTTCCAAACAACTTGATCACTGGCAACATGTTCCAAACAACTTGATCACTGGCAACATGTTCCAAACAACTTGATCACTGGCAACATGTTCCAAACAACTTGATCACTGGCAACATGTTCCAAACAACTTGATCACTGGCAACATGTTCCAAACAACTACAGCCATGCAGCTGTTCTCTAAGTGAAGCTTCAAGACCCTCAGTTCCAGTCCAGATGTCAATAAGCAGCATGTCAGAGTTCCAGATGTTTTGTTCCTCAGTCCACCTCTGTGCTGTTTGTGCTCATGTGTCAGGGACAGACTTGTGAGGACCACAGCTGGTTTCATGATGTAGTCATGTGCTGCTGGTTAGAAGCAAAGTGTTGCAGAGTTCAGGTCAAAGGTCAGGCTGCAGTCCCAGAAAAACTGCTTTGACACTTTCACACTGTTCTTTGATCAACTGGGACTTTTCTCTGTCGTCTCACATTTATTCTAACAAAAGATGAGATGAAATCATGAAAAACAACAGTCATGTGTTTAATACAGAAGTGGGTTGAGCCTAACCAGGGGTTGCTAGGTGAGGGGCTGGACTCAGGTTGGGGTGGGTTGTGGCTCAGGTTTGAGGTGATTGGCTGCGGTTTGTGACGTCACAAACCGCAGGAAGTGAGAAACGAACCGTTTGTATCACAGACAAATAAATCTACTTAGAGTAAATAAACCACTGGGTGCATTTCTTTGGCCTTAGGACTGTTTTTTTTATGAAGTACATACCCAAAGTTGAGTAAAAAAGACATTAAAAAGTGAATTTTGCATGTGTGGTCCCCTTTAAGAGACGGAATCGTCTCGTAGCTTCTGTTTTATTTCCGTTTATATTGTTATAAATCAAACCACTCTGTGGATATTTTTTCTGTTTACAGAGTGTACGTATATGGGTTTTCATTTACAAACTGTTGACCTGTAGAAGACATTTGAGATAAAATTAAATTTTTTATAATTTATTTTAGTAGCGCACACGACCGTTTGGAAGACGTAAACCGAAACAATTTAAATTCAGCAGATTTGACCATTTCGTGAATTGATTAAGGAACGGTTAAGCTCAGGAACCCTTGTGCTATAATGTCAGCTAAGAAATATATTTTTTCTCAGCAAAGAAATAATTGTTTTTACCGTGTTAATCTTGTAAAGTCCTTCCTAGCTCGCTTCTGTGGCCGCCATTTTCAGCAGGGCAAATGAGGCGCTGACGCGTCGCGTAGCGGTGACGCATAATAGATGCGTCTTATAGGGCGAAGTGTGTTATTTATGGATTTTTCCAATTTATTGACAATAATTGGACAAAGCAGGTTATACACAGAAGCGTGTTAAACGCCGAAAAGTACGGTAACAAGAATTTCATTTAGTAAACAACACACATAAACATACTTTGTATGCTTTTTTTCAAGTCAGTAGCTTAAAGTACATGTTTCATTTAGTTTTTTGGGCAGAAACATAATATTTAGAGGTAATAACGTAATTTTGATAATCCTCCCTGCTTTCCAAATTAATACCAACAGCCTTAAAGCCACAAATCAGGAGGAAATCGCAGAGCCTAAAAAAACGCGCTGTTTTGGAGTCATGTGACACGTGACGAAAGTAGAGGGGGCGTCATAGTTGGAAGTTGTTGTTTTGTATTGAGTTGTATTGAAACAAAAGAGGTCCAATAATGGTTATATTTGTGTGTGCGGGGGTTGTTCGAACTCCAGTTTGTCTGGACATCAATTTCCTGCACCAAAAAAACACAGCTTTCAGAGCTTGGGTTAGGTTTGTCCGGATGAAAAGGTCGGATTTCACCAACAGAAGCGTCACAACCAACTCCGTGAATTGACCGCATTTGTCAGGAGGATTACAACGACAGCGACCTGAACGAACACAGGATGACTTCAGAAGTAAGGACAAGAATATAATTTATTATTTTTTTTGTTTAAATGGTTGAAAGTGGTTTAGGTTAGGAGCTATAAATTACGAAATATACAGAACTAAACCGCAGCTAGTTCCACCCGGTTGCGTCTTAAAAAATTAATTAAAAAAATCAATTTTTTTTCTCAAATGTGTTCTACAGGCCATCGTTTAGTAAATAAGCCCTTCTCTGAAAGCAGAAAAAATATCCACTGAGTGGTTTAGGAGATATAAATGACTTTATATTGGAAAAATTCCATGCTATTGCTAAGCTAGCGCGACCGTGTAGCATGTCTTGGAAAATTAATAAAAAATCAAATTTCATATCAAATGTGTTCTACAGACCATCGTTTGCTAAATAAACCCTTTATAATTACACTCTGAAAGCAGAAAAAATATCCACTGAGTGGTTTAGTCATAGATATCATATATATGTGGCATTACTCATGCCCTGAGAGCATGAATAAATTAAACAAGTCAGTCAGCAACGCCACCCTGGGAATTTCACCTAGAGAATTTACTTTAAGGCCACGCAAGTTCGCTTTGCAATGATTAAAACATCCGGGACAACTCTTTCATATATATCATGATAATTTATTTACAGTGAGCTTAAAACATCCTTTAATTATGTAAATCATGTGTACCATACCAATTAAATAGACAAAACCCAAAAACCCTTTAAACCCCAAGACACATTACAATAAATACAATGCATACAGGTTACTTCAATAAATACAGCTTTGCACAACTATACAGTTCACCCTTCACTGGTTCTGGGCTGGCACTCTCGACATGCCGTAGAAAGGGCAAGTGGCCGCACTGACGTCACACTCTACGTGCCACTGCAAGGGGAACACATCTGACGACACCACAGTCCATGTTCATAAAGCAGCAGTCTCCGGAAACAGAGCAGCAGTAGTCCCGATGTGGGGAGACCTAAAGAAAGTTAATTAATAACTACTCTCCATATAGCTGCCACAAAATAAAGCTTACAATGACAATTGTTTCCTTACCCGCTGGTCCTCACAACCATATACACACACACACGTACACACACATCCTCGTAGCCGGAGGGAGGGAAGAAGCCCAGCACCGCAGCGCTCTACCTATAACAACACCTTCATTTAGAGTTTCTGTCTGATATCAGCTATAGTGCAGAGAGTGACAACACCTACCCCGTGAAGGAATCAACACCGGCCCGCACCACGCTCAGTGATGGGTTGCCTTGCACGGCCAACACCCACAGCCATGCGGCAGGAGCAGGAAGACGAACAGTCTGACTGAATGCGGCAGCTGCCTATATACCACGCCCACTTTATCAACTAGACGTTCGCACCAGGAACCCATCAGCCTAATCAGGCATCTTTCTCTACTGCTACAATAATATAAAAAATTGGGGAGTGACAAACCACCAAGACCACAGGGTATCTGCAGCATCTTACTGCCTATTCGTGGATGCTTTTTATTCCAAATGAATGATGACAATTCACTATTTAGATTGGAGAAGAAAGTCCTGGTGAGGAAAACTGGTATGTTCTGAAATAGATAGAGTAATTTGGGTAATATTGCCATCTTGATCACATTGATCCTACCCCCAAGGGATAGAGGCAAGGATGTCCATGTAGCAATGTCTTTCCTAAGGTTCACCAGAAGAGGCAGATAGTTTGCTTTATAGAGATCTTTGTGGCTGTGAGTAATCCAAATACCAAGGTATTTAAATTTGACAGAACTAATTTTGAAAGGAACTGGACCCATATGCTGCTCCTCTATTGGGGTCACAGGCATCAATTCACTTTTTTGAAGGTTAACCTTATAGCCAGATATGTTTCCAAATTTTTTAAGTAAAATAAGTAACTCAGGAATACTAGACAAGGGATCTGATATATAAAGAAGTGTATCATCAGCATATAGGGAAACCTTATGTTCAGTGTCAAACCGGTTGATACCTTTAATTTCTGTACTATTCCTCAAAGCCACTGCAAGTGGTTCAATCGCGATCGCAAATAAGAGTGGCGAGAGTGGGCATCCCTGCCTCGTACCACGTTTCAATTCAAAGTAGCTGGATAGATTACTGTTGGTACGTACAGCTGCCATTGGCATGGTATATATCAGCTTCACCCATGAGACAAATTTAGGACCGAAATTAAACATCTCTAAAGTCTTGGAGAGATAGTTCCACTCCACCCGGTCAAACGCATTCTCAGCATCCAGTGAGATTAAAATCTCATCACAGTTATGACCGGGTGGGGTTTTCATTCAATCTGACTGAAAAAAGAGCAGTATCACTTTCTGCCATGAAGCAGAGTATAGTAGCAGTAAGGCATACCATTGTATCATGTAATAGGTAAACATGGCTATAATGACAAATTCAAAAAAAGATAAAGCCAAAAACAACTGGACTTTATTTATTATCCTTTACTTTATACTTTTTTTTCCCTTTAACTTTTTTGAATTTACCATTTCCTGGATGACTGAGAATTTTCACCAGCTATTAATGACTCAGTCAGCCTGCCATAGACTCCCCACCTTCATTCTGTTTGCTGCTTGGAACCGTCAAACCAGCTACACCGCCCTGGCAAAATGCAGCTAATTTGACCATTAAAGTACATTTATTAAGCAAATGTTAGACTGAGACACACGTTTGCTATAATTTTGAGCAAACAAATAATTGTTTAGGTGCATTGCTTGTTAATTTTTGGAGAAACAAGCCGCGTTCCTCCTCCCCTTTTTCTTGCTCTGCGCACTCATGGAGCACTGAGGCAGCAAAACAATTTTTGAAATGCAGCTGATTTGACAGTCAAAGTGCATTTATTAATCAAACATTAGACTGAGACACACATTTTCTATGATTCTGAGTAAACAAATAATTATTTTTAAGTGTTAATCTTGTTATCTTGTTAAAGTCCTCCTGTGCCATTTTCAGCCCATCAATTTTTGGCACAACACCGGCCCACATTTCTGGGTTCGGCCCACATTTCGGGTTGTCAGCGGTGACGCATAATAGATGCGACTCATACGGTGAAATTACATATTTATGGATTTTTCCACTGTATTAGACAAATATGGGCTGATGTGTCATAAAGCGGAGCAACTTGTATTTATTTTATGCTGAATTTGCGCTAAGGCTTTAGCGATTCTGCTTTTTTTTTTTACATCAATGAAAGTCACATTTGTACAAGATTTAGAGCTAAATTAAAAATCAAGACACTAAAACTTTGTTAAGTATGCCAAACATTATTAAACCTTTATTTTACCAGGAAAAAATCCATTGAGATTATTAATCTCTTTTACAAGGATGTCCTGGGCTTGTCCAAAAAACCCAGCAAGTTTTAACTCCACCTTTTTTATGTGAATGTTTTCACAGTCCTCCAGTTAATTTTCTCAATACTGTAACTTCCATTTTTCCATAAACACATCATCAGGATTTTAGCAGCCTTCTCTGATTATGAACAACTTGTAACCGTAATATTCCAAATTAAATTTGAGCCCATGGCAACAAGTCATCCAACAAAACAAATGCCCTACAGAATATTTATATGGAGCCATTTAGTTCTATACAATATGGAAAAAAACTAAGCTTTTATCCATCTTCCATCCTCTTCTGCTTATATGTGGTTACCGGTAAGTCTCAGAGATGGTTTGATTTGAAGAATTAAGGCTTTTTTCCAAGCATTTCCAAGCAGTTCTCCCCAGAAACAGTCTTCAGCTCCTTCTTGGTGATCTTAAAAGACTTCCCAGTTCAGACAGGATATACTGTATAATCCCTCCAGTGTGCTCTGGGGGCTCCTGGGGGTCTCCTTCCAGAGGGACATCCCTCCAAAGTGAACTCTCAGCATCCATCCTAGTCTCATTTGCTTTTTAACGTATCTGTAAGGCCGAGCACATCACTCAGAAGTTACTTGTATTCATTATCTTCTTTTCTCTGTCATGATTCGTATCTCATGTACAATGGTGACAACTGAAATACGAATGGACCAGTAAATTGAGAGATTTGTCTTGTGAATCAGGACAACAGTAGCCCCCTCATTCCTGCAGACGAGGCCCATCTTTTGCTCCTTCCTGCTATCATTCATGAAAAAGACTCCCAGTTACTTGAGCTCTGCTCAGGCAAAGATTCATCGCAAAACCAGAGCTTTCCACCTTATACTGGTATTAGAGAATGAATGAAAATATCACTGTGAACCTTTTGTAGATAGTATTGGTTCTGCTTGGCTTTGTGGCCTGAATTCACAATACTGTAGTTCAGAGGATTTGATGCTGAACTGGTACTAACTGGCCTCTTTGAACCCTTTCAAACTGGTTGGACATCCCCCATCATTGCATCCTTTTTATAAAAGACCCAAAGGATTATTCTCAGTTAATGTGTTTTATATGAACCCCTCACTTTAACTGTGTAAACAGATAGGTAAACAGATCTCTATTGAAGTGGAGTTTGTAAATCTGCAGCCAGATGGGTCCTCAAGCTCGAGACAAAGTAGAGTTACAGTTTGCTCCTTCTTTCCAACTGCTTCCATACTGGTCCGAGATGGAGAAAGAGATGAGTGTGTAAAATGAGAATGGCTGCTGAAAGAGTGGCAAAGCTCCAGAGGAGCACGTTCTGCTCTTGCTCAAGCGCTGCCAGGTAAAAAAGCAGAACGCAGGAGGTTTGTCTTCCCACTCTTGTTGTCATGAACAGAGAAATGGGATGACGTTGTTGTTTTAGGCCACGAGAAGAAGACATTTTTTGCAGGTTTGTCGAAATGGGGAAATTAAGGCTTTTTTCCTAAAAATAAACTACATCAAAAAAGGGCGAAGAACTGACTGCAGTAATAACCAGGAGGCGTTCATGCTCTCCTTATGAGCCATAACCACAATGTTCATTTATGAGCTCCTTAATATTTAACAAACAAAAAAAATGCAGGAAAAATTATGTTAGTGTCTCTTATGTCTTTGTTTACTCTGTCTGGCCCTATCCCAGCCAGCTACGGGTGGATACTCACAGGGATGCCAAGTGGGTGAAAGGGGATTTTGGGGTGCAGAGTTTGTGTCTTCTTGCAGAATAATGACAGTACTTGTGCGTTAAGTGGCAGCACTGCATCCAAACCAAGACAGAATATTTCCCGACATGCGCTCATTCAGGGTCTGTCTTCAATTTCTGAGTTACATCAGTGCTTGGCTTGACACAATGAGAGCACAATACTGGTCTTTTAGTGCCACTGTATCAGTAAATCACTCAAAAAGACCAAAGGCAGGAAGAGCTTTTTGCGGATTACGCTCACTTTGTATTTAGAGCTGTCATCGGACTGTCGTTTATTTTTCAGTTTTACTTTGTTTTGCATCGTCAGACTCAAATCTTTGAACAGGATTTATATGACACAGAGATATGTCAAACTAATGAAGTGCAATTTTAACGGAGGCCTCACACACTCACTTATTGAAGGAAGAGAGCATGCTGGGAGATGAATTATAAACACAGCTCTTGATCGTTCATCCAACAGAGACGCTCTCTTTGGCAGGCTGGAATTTCTTTCTCCTGGTTGCACCTGACTGTGCAGAAACCTTAGGCCAAAGTAGCACTTTTTCTTTGTTCACAATAACGCATTAAAACCACCTACCATGCATTCAGGAGATACGCCTTGTGCCAAAACACTCAATACATAAGACTCATGGTGTTGTTGGACATCAAGTGCTACGAGCCGGAAAGTTGTGAAGTACGACCTAAGTAGAATGAACTTTAACTCTCCATGTTTTCCAGCAGAATATTGTTCAGAGTGTCCCACTGCCTTTGTCCGCTCTTTTTTTAAATCTATGAGGAGCACATACAGTACCTGACTGGTCACATGATGACAGGATTCAGCAGGTCTGCATGCAGCAAACTTCAATACGCTGCATTCTGTCATTTCAACAGGCATTAAGGACAACAGCAGTTTCAGTATTTGTTGCAGTGATCACACTACGTGTGCCATAATTGGATGCAACTGACCCTACCTATCTCTGGTTGTTTTCTGTGTGGCTTTTTATTATAAAACCACTGCACACCTGACCAAAATGCATGTTCTGAAAATGCTTCAACTGATGCCTCTGAAAAAAGAGTTTTTGGTACCACTTTACATTAAGGCTCCCCTTATAGATGACTAATATGTAGTTTATAGCTTTAG
>JBBPBX010059432.1:0-21772 GCA_038048925.1 Garcialebias charrua
AATAAACAAATAAAAACAACATCCATAAACTTTGTAAATACATAAAACATTATAAATATTTTAAAGATACCGTATTTACCTTAGGGAGGTCCCCCCACCCCTGAAATAAATAAATAAACAAATGAATAAACAAATAAAAACAACATCCATAAACTTTGTAAATACATAAAACATTATAAATATTTTAAAGATACCGTATTTACCTTAGGGAGGTCCCCCCACCCCTGAAATAAATAAATAAACAAATGAATAAACAAATAAAAACAACATCCATAAACTTTGTAAATACATAAAACATTATAAATATTTTAAAGTACTGTATTTACCTTAGGGAGGTCCCCCCCCCTGAAATAAATAAATAAACAAATGAATAAACAAATAAAAACAACATCCATAAACTTTGTAAATACATAAAACATTATAAATATTTTAAAGGTACTTACCTTAGGGAGGTCCCCCCCCACCCCTGAAATAAATAAATAAACAAATGAATAAACAAATAAAAACAACATCCATAAACTTTGTAAATACATAAAACATTATAAATATTTTAAAGGTACTTACCTTAGGGAGGTCCCCCCACCCCTGAAATAAATAAATAAACAAATGAATAAACAAATAAAAACAACATCCATAAACTTTGTAAATACATAAAACATTATAAATATTTTAAAGGTACTTACCTTAGGGAGGTCCCCCCACCCCTGAAATAAATAAATAAACAAATGAATAAACAAATAAAAACAACATCCATAGACTTTGTAAAAACATAAAACATTATAAATATTTTAAAGGTACAGTACTTACCTTAGGGAGGTCCCCACCCCTGAAATAAATAAATAAACAAATGAATAAACAAATAAAAACAACATCCATATACTTTGTAAATACATAAAACATTATAAATATTTTAAAGGTACTGTATTTACCTTAGGGAGGTCCCCCCCTGAAAGAAAGAAATAAACAAATGAATAAACAAATAAAAACAACATCCATAAACTTTGTAAATACATAAAACATTTTAAATATTTTAAAGGTACTTACCTTAGGGAGGTCCCCCCCCCCCTGAAATAAATAAATAAACAAATGAATAAACAAATAAAAACAACATCCATAAACTTTGTAAATACATAAAACATTATAAATATTTTAAAGGTACTTACCTTAGGGAGGTACCCCCCACCCCTGAAATAAATAAATAAACAAATGAATAAACAAATAAAACCAACATCCATAAACTTTGTAAATACATAAAACATTATAAATATTTTAAAGGTACTGTACTTACCTTAGGGAGGTCCCCCCCCCCTGAAATAAATAAATAAACAAATGAATAAACAAATAAAACCAACATCCATAAACTTTGTAAATACATAAAACATTATAAATATTTTAAAGGTACTTACCTTAGGGAGGTACCCCCCACCCCTGAAATAAATAAATAAACAAATGAATAAACAAATAAAAACAACATCCATAAACTTTGTAAATACATAAAACATTATAAATATTTTAAAAGTACTGTACTTACCTTAGGGAGGTCCCCCCCACCCCTGAAATAAATAAATAAACAAATGAATAAACAAATAAAACCAACATCCATAAACTTTGTAAATACATAAAACATTATAAATATTTTAAAGGTACTGTATTTACCTTAGGGAGGTCCCCCCCCCTGAAATAAATAAATAAACAAATGAATAAACAAATAAAAACAACATCCATAAACTTTGTAAATACATAAAACATTATAAATATTTTAAAGGTACTGTATTTACCTTAGGGAGGTCCCCCCCCCCTGAAATAAATAAATAAACAAATGAATAAACAAATAAAAACAACATCCATAAACTTTGTAAATACACAAAACATTATAAATATTTTAAAGATACTTACCTTAGGGAGGTCCCCCCCCACCCCTGAAATAAATAAATAAACAAATGAATAAACAAATAAAACCAACATCCATAAACTTTGTAAATACATAAAACATTATAAATATTTTAAAGGTACAGTACTGTATTTACCTTAGGGAGGTCCCCCCACCCCTGAAATAAATAAATAAACAAATGAATAAACAAATAAAAACAACATCCATATACTTTGTAAATACATAAAACATTAAAGCCGCAAGCGGCGTTGAGGCCCGAAGCAGCTTAGCGCCACTCGGACCTTATTGAGGCGACCGCGCGAGCTCCAGCTCGTCCGCTCGGTCGCCATTTCGAAGTCTCTCGTGTCTACTCCGCACCAGGGGTGCACACGCACAATAAATCTGGTTCAGATCGGATGATGTCTCACTGAGATATAACAGTTTGAATAATCTAGGGGGCGCTCTGGAGTCACATGTTAAACCACAATATCAATGTGTCCACAAGGTCTCACTGATGATACACAATAAATCTGGTTCAGATCGGATGATGTATCACTGAGATATAACTATAGAAATAATGTAGGGGGCGCACTTGAGTCAAATGTTAGCCCACCATATCAATGTGTCCACAAGGGCTCACTGATGATGCACAATAAATCTGGTTCAGATCGGATGATGTATCACTGAGATATAACAGTTTGAATAATCTAGGGGGCGCTCTGGAGTCATATGTTAAACAACAATATCAATGTGTCCACAAGGTCTCACTGATTATGCACAATAAATCTGGTTCAGATCGGATGATGTATCACTGAGATGGGACTATAGAAATAATGTAGGGGACGCATGAAGCGCAAGTTTGAGGCCTGGCCACGCCCCTTTAGCATAAACGAAAACGCAAACTTTTGATAACTTTTACTGTCCAATGTGTTAAGGGCATGTTAACCAAGTTTAAAGGCAATCCTTCAAAATCACTAAGAGGAGTTTGTTTAAATACGCAATTCAAAAACATCGGAAAATGACCTTTGACCCAAAATGGCCGACTTTGTTTTTGTTTTGGACCAGGGTTCCAAGAGACTTTTTTGTAGGTCCTGACAATTTACACATGTATACCACGTTTCATAATTCTGGGATAAAGCATGGCTGGGGGCTGATTTTTAAACTAAATTCTAGGGGGCGCTCTGGAAGAATCAGGCCACGCCCACTACATATTGGACTGCAGTCCTGTCGAGGGATGGATAAATATAGATCTTAGTGAATTTGGTGTAGCTGGGAGCTTATATTAGGAAGTTATTTTAGCTTGATGTTTCATGGAGAATGGCCAGATTTGAGGCTTGGCCACGCCCACATGCTTTGACATAGAAAAATTCTTTTGATAACTTTTGACCTTCAATGCCTCAAGATAGTGCTGACCGAGTTTGACGCCTGGATCTCGAAAGCTCTAGGACGAGTTCGCTCAGATATGACGTAATTGATGTTTCATGGAAAATGGCCAGATTTGAGGCTTGGCCACGCCCACATGCTTTGACATAGAAAAATTCTTTTGATAACTTTTGACCTTCAATGCCTCAAGATAGTGCTGACTGAGTTTGACCCCTGGATCTCGAAAGCTCTAGGACGAGTTCGCTCAGATATGACGTAAATGAAATAGACCAAATTTGACTTTGACCTAAGGCCACGCCCACATGCTTTGACTTAGAAAAATTCTTTTGATAACTTTTGACCTTCAATGCCTCAAGATAGTGCTGACCGAGTTTGACGCCTGGATCTCGAAAGCTCTAGGACGAGTTCGCTCAGATATGACGTAAATGAAATAGACCAAATTGTGACTTTGACCTAAAATGGCCGACTTCCTGTTGGCTTTGGACCATTGCTCCAAGAGACTTTTTTGTAGCTCCTGATGAGATACATATGTGTACCAAGTTTCATTATTCTAGGATAAAGCATGGTGTCAATAGACCTTTAAATGTCAAAGTTATAGCGTTTCGTTTGTTTCGGCGAGTACGCCAAGTTCACCGCTCCACCACGCCCCCTGAACATATACGAAAAGTCAATTTTTTTGATAACTTTTAAAGGCCCATGCCTTAACTGCATTCTGACCAAGTTTGAAGCCGATAGGTCGAACGCCTGAGAAGGAGTTCGTCAAAGTTCGACATGAGTAAAACTGAAAAATGACCAAAATTTGACCTTTGACCCAAAATGGCCGCCTACCTGTGCATTTTAGAGGGTACCTCCAATGTACTTTTTTTCTTGAATTGGGGAGATCTACATATGTACCGAGTTTCAGATCTCTACGACTTACGGTTTTCCCCAACTCACGTTAGGGGGCGCTGTTGAGCAGTTAGGCCACGCCCACTTGCGATTACACCAGAATCATAAAATTTTCGTTGGGGGACAATTTTGGGTGAAGTTTGGTGAGTTTTTGAATATGTTAAAGGCCCCAAACGGCCGCGCGAAGTGACGGAAAAATAATAATAATAATAATTAAAGCCGCAAGCGGCGTTGAGGCCCGAAGCAGCTTAGCGCCGCTCGGACCTTATTGAGGCGACCGCGCGAGCTCCAGCTCGTCCGCTCGGTCGCCATTTCGAAGTCTCTCGTGTCTACTCCGCACCAGGGGTGCACACGCACAATAAATCTGGTTCAGATCGGATGATGTCTCACTGAGATATAACAGTTTGAATAATCTAGGGGGCGCTCTGGAGTCACATGTTAAACCACAATATCAATGTGTCCACAAGGTCTCACTGATGATACACGATAAATCTGGTTCAGATCGGATGATGTCTCACTGAGATAGAACAGTTTGAATAATCTAGGGGGCGCTATGGAGTTATATGTTAAACCACATTATCAATGTGTCCACAAGGACTCACTGATGATGCACAATAAATCTGATTCAGATCGGATGATGTCTCACTGAGATATAACAATTTGAATAATCTAGGGGGCGCTCTGGAGTCACATGTTAAACCACAATATCAATGTGTCCACAAGGTCTCACTGATGATACACGATAAATCTGGTTCAGATCGGATGATGTCTCACTGAGATATAACAGTTTGAATAATCTAGGGGGCGCTATGGAGTTATATGTTAAACCACAATATCAATGTGTCCACAAGGGCTCACTGATTATTCACAATAAATTTGGTTCAGATCGGATGATGTATCACTGAGATATAACTATAGAAATAATGTAGGGGGCGCACTTGAGTCAAATGTTAGCCCACCTTGTCAACGTGTCCACAAGGGCTCACTGATTATGCACAATAAATCTGGTTCAGATCGGATGATGTATTACTGAGATATAACTGTAGAAATAATGTAGGGGGCGCACTTGAGTTAAATGTTAGCCCACCATATCAATGTGTCCACAAGGGCTCATTGATGATGCACAGTAAATCTGGTTCAGATCGGATGATGTATCACTGAGATATAACTATAGAAATAATGTAGGGGGCGCACTTGAGTCAAATGTTAGCCCACCATATCAATGTGTCCACAAGGGCTCACTGATGATGCACAATAAATCTGGTTCAGATCGGATGATGTATCACTGAGATATAACAGTTTGAATAATCTAGGGGGCGCTCTGGAGTCATATGTTAAACAACAATATCAATGTGTCCACAAGGTCTCACTGATTATGCACAATAAATCTGGTTCAGATCGGATGATGTATCACTGAGATGGGACTATAGAAATAATGTAGGGGACGCATGAAGCGCAAGTTTGAGGCCTGGCCACGCCGCTTTAGCATAAACGAAAACGCAAACTTTTGATAACTTTTACTGTCCAATGTGTTAAGGGCATGTTAACCAAGTTTAAATGCAATCCTTCAAAATCCCTAAGAGGAGTTTGTTTAAATACGCAATTCAAAAACATTGGAAAATGACCTTTGACCCAAAATGGCCGACTTCCTGTTGGCTTTGGACCATTGCTCCAAGAGACTTTTTTGTAGCTCCTGATGAGATACACATGTGTACCAAGTTTCATTATTCTGGGATAAAGCATGGCTGGGGGCTGTTTTTTTTAAATATTCTAGAGGGTGCTGTTGAGGAATTAGGCCACGCCCACCAATTATTACAATGGAATCCTGCAGGGGGGTGAACAAGGATCGATGTCAGTGAGTTTGGTGAAGCTGGGAGCTTATATTAGGAAGTTATTTTAGCTTGATGTTTCATGGAGAATGGCCAGATTTGAGGCTTGGCCACGCCCACATGCTTTGACATAGAAAAATTATTTTGATAACTTTTGACCTTCAATGCCTCAAGATAGTGCTGACCGAGTTTGACGCCTGGATCTCGAAAGCTCTAGGACGAGTTCGCTCAGATATGACGTAAATGAAATAGACCAAATTGTGACTTTGACCTAAGGCCACGCCCACATGCTTTGACTTAGAAAAATTCTTTTGATAACTTTTGACCTTCAATGCCTCAAGATAGTGCTGACCGAGTTTGACGCCTGGATCTCGAAAGCTCTAGGACGAGTTCGCTCAGATATGACGTAATTGATGTTTCATGGAAAATGGCCAGATTTGAGGCTTGGCCACGCCCACATGCTTTGACATAGAAAAATTCTTTTGATAACTTTTGACCTTCAATGCCTCAAGATAGTGCTGACTGAGTTTGACCCCTGGATCTCGAAAGCTCTAGGACGAGTTCGCTCAGATATGACGTAAATGAAATAGACCAAATTTGACTTTGACCTAAGGCCACGCCCACATGCTTTGACTTAGAAAAATTCTTTTGATAACTTTTGACCTTCAATGCCTCAAGATAGTGCTGACCGAGTTTGACGCCTGGATCTCGAAAGCTCTAGGACGAGTTCGCTCAGATATGACGTAAATGAAATAGACCAAATTGTGACTTTGACCTAAAATGGCCGACTTCCTGTTGGCTTTGGACCATTGCTCCAAGAGACTTTTTTGTAGCTCCTGATGAGATACATATGTGTACCAAGTTTCATTATTCTAGGATAAAGCATGGTGTCAATAGACCTTTAAATGTCAAAGTTATAGCGTTTCGTTTGTTTCGGCGAGTACGCCAAGTTCACCGCTCCACCACGCCCCCTGAACATATACGAAAAGTCAATTTTTTTGATAACTTTTAAAGGCCCATGCCTTAACTGCATTCTGACCAAGTTTGAAGCCGATAGGTCGAACGCCTGAGAAGGAGTTCGTCAAAGTTCGACATGAGTAAAACTGAAAAATGACCAAAATTTGACCTTTGACCCAAAATGGCCGCCTACCTGTGCATTTTAGAGGGTACCCCCAATGTACTTTTTTTCTTGAATTGGGGAGATCTACATATGTACCGAGTTTCAGATCTCTACGACTTACGGTTTTCCCCAACTCACGTTAGGGGGCGCTGTTGAGCAGTTAGGCCACGCCCACTTGCGATTACACCAGAATCATAAAATTTTAGTTGGGGGACAATTTTGGGTGAAGTTTGGTGAGTTTTTGAATATGTTAAAGGCCCCAAACGGCCGCGCGAAGTGACGGAAAAAGAAGAAGAATAATAATAATAATAATGAAGAAATCCTGCGATTACAATAGGCCTTCAGCAGAGCTTCGCTGCTTCGGGCCTAATAATGAAGAAATCGAGCGATTACAATAGGCCTTCAGCAGAGCTTCGCTGCTTCGGGCCTAATTAAAGCCGCAAGCGGCGTTGAGGCCCGAAGCAGCTTAGCGCCGCTCGGACCTTATTGAGGCGACCGCGCGAGCTCCAGCTCGTCCGCTCGGTCGCCATTTCGAAGTCTCTCGTGTCTACTCCGCACCAGGGGTGCACACGCACAATAAATCTGGTTCAGATCGGATGATGTCTCACTGAGATATAACAGTTTGAATAATCTAGGGGGCGCTCTGGAGTCACATGTTAAACCACAATATCAATGTGTCCACAAGGTCTCACTGATGATACACAATAAATCTGGTTCAGATCGGATGATGTCTCACTGAGATATAACAGTTTGAATAATCTAGGGGGCGCTATGGAGTTATATGTTAAACCACATTATCAATGTGTCCACAAGGGCTCACTGATTATTCACAATAAATTTGGTTCAGATCGGATGATGTATCACTGAGATATAACTATAGAAATAATGTAGGGGGCGCACTTGAGTCAAATGTTAGCCCACCATATCAATGTGTCCACAAGGGCTCACTGATGATGCACAATAAATCTGGTTCAGATCGGATGATGTATCACTGAGATATAACAGTTTGAATAATCTAGGGGGCGCTCTGGAGTCATATGTTAAACAACAATATCAATGTGTCCACAAGGTCTCACTGATTATGCACAATAAATCTGGTTCAGATCGGATGATGTATCACTGAGATGGGACTATAGAAATAATGTAGGGGACGCATGAAGCGCAAGTTTGAGGCCTGGCCACGCCCCTTTAGCATAAACGAAAACGCAAACTTTTGATAACTTTTACTGTCCAATGTGTTAAGGGCATGTTAACCAAGTTTAAAGGCAATCCTTCAAAATCACTAAGAGGAGTTTGTTTAAATACGCAATTCAAAAACATCGGAAAATGACCTTTGACCCAAAATGGCCGACTTTGTTTTTGTTTTGGACCAGGGTTCCAAGAGACTTTTTTGTAGGTCCTGACAATTTACACATGTGTACCAAGTTTCATTATTCTGGGATAAAGCATGGCTGGGGGCTGTTTTTTTTAAATATTCTAGAGGGCGCTGTTGCGGAATTAGGCCACGCCCACCAAGTATTGCAATGGAATCCTGCAGGGGGGTGAACAAGGATCGATGTCAGTGAGTTTGGTGAAGCTGGGAGCTTATATTAGGAAGTTATTTTAGCTTGATGTTTCATGGAGAATGGCCATATTTGAGGCTTGGCCACGCCCACATGCTTTGACATAGAAAAATTCTTTTGATAACTTTTGACCTTCAATGCCTCAAGGTAGTGCTGACCGAGTTTGACGCCTGGATCTCGAAAGCTCTAGGACGAGTTCGCTCAGATATGACGTAAATGAAATAGACCAAATTGTGACTTTGACCTAAGGCCACGCCCACATGCTTTGTCATAGAAAAATTCTTTTGATAACTTTTGACCTTCAATGCCTCAAGATAGTGCTGACCGAGTTTGACGCCTGGATCTCGAAAGCTCTAGGACGAGTTCGCTCAGATATGACGTAGTTGATGTTTCATGGAAAATGGCCAGATTTGAGGCTTGGCCACGCCCACATGCTTTGACATAGAAAAATTCTTTTGATAACTTTTGACCTTCAATGCCTCAAGATAGTGCTGACTGAGTTTGACCCCTGGATCTCGAAAGCTCTAGGACGAGTTCGCTCAGATATGACGTAAATGAAATAGACCAAATTTGACTTTGACCTAAGGCCACGCCCACATGCTTTGACTTAGAAAAATTCTTTTGATAACTTTTGACCTTCAATGCCTCAAGATAGTGCTGACCGAGTTTGACGCCTGGATCTCGAAAGCTCTAGGACGAGTTCGCTCAGATATGACGTAAATGAAATAGACCAAATTGTGACTTTGACCTAAAATGGCCGACTTCCTGTTGGCTTTGGACCATTGCTCCAAGAGACTTTTTTGTAGCTCCTGATGAGATACATATGTGTACCAAGTTTCATTATTCTAGGATAAAGCATGGTGTCAATAGACCTTTAAATGTCAAAGTTATAGCGTTTCGTTTGTTTCG
Source organism: Garcialebias charrua (assembly GCA_038048925.1). Classification (NCBI taxonomy): domain Eukaryota; kingdom Metazoa; phylum Chordata; class Actinopteri; order Cyprinodontiformes; family Rivulidae; genus Garcialebias; species Garcialebias charrua. The sequence continues at coordinate 9,562 of JBBPBX010059432.1, forward strand.
GCGAGTACGCCAAGTTCACCGCTCCACCACGCCCCCTGAACATATACGAAAAGTCAATTTTTTTGATAACTTTTAAAGGCCCATGCCTTAACTGCATTCTGACAAAGTTTGAAGCCGATAGGTCGAACGCCTGAGAAGGAGTTCGTCAAAGTTCGACATGAGTAAAACTGAAAAATGACCAAAATTTGACCTTTGACCCAAAATGGCCGCCTACCTGTGCATTTTAGAGGGTACCTCCAATGTACTTTTTTTCTTGAATTGGGGAGATCTACATATGTACCGAGTTTCAGATCTCTACGACTTACGGTTTTCCCCAACTCACGTTAGGGGGCGCTGTTGAGCAGTTAGGCCACGCCCACTTGCGATTACACCAGATTCATAAAATTTTCGTTGGGGGACAATTTTGGGTGAAGTTTGGTGAGTTTTTGAATATGTTAAAGGCCCCAAACGGCCGCGCGAAGTGACGGAAGAATAATAATAATAATAATGAAGAAATCGAGCGATTACAATAGGCCTTCAGCAGAGCTTCGCTGCTTCGGGCCTAATGAAGAAATCGAGCGATTACAATAGGCCTTCAGCAGAGCTTCGCTGCTTCGGGCCTAATTAAAGCCGCAAGCGGCGTTGAGGCCCGAAGCAGCTTAGCGCCGCTCGGACCTTATTGAGGCGACCGCGCGAGCTCCAGCTCGTCCGCTCGGTCGCCATTTCGAAGTCTCTCGTGTCTACTCCGCACCAGGGGTGCACACGCACAATAAATCTGGTTCAGATCGGATGATGTCTCACTGAGATATAACAGTTTGAATAATCTAGGGGGCGCTCTGGAGTCACATGTTAAACCACAATATCAATGTGTCCACAAGGTCTCACTGATGATACACAATAAATCTGGTTCAGATCGGATGATGTCTCACTGAGATATAACAGTTTGAATAATCTAGGGGGCGCTATGGAGTTATATGTTAAACCACATTATCAATGTGTCCACAAGGGCTCACTGATTATTCACAATAAATTTGGTTCAGATCGGATGATGTATCACTGAGATATAACTATAGAAATAATGTAGGGGGCGCACTTGAGTCAAATGTTAGCCCACCATATCAATGTGTCCACAAGGGCTCACTGATGATGCACAATAAATCTGGTTCAGATCGGATGATGTATCACTGAGATATAACAGTTTGAATAATCTAGGGGGCGCTCTGGAGTCATATGTTAAACAACAATATCAATGTGTCCACAAGGTCTCACTGATTATGCACAATAAATCTGGTTCAGATCGGATGATGTATCACTGAGATGGGACTATAGAAATAATGTAGGGGACGCATGAAGCGCAAGTTTGAGGCCTGGCCACGTCCCTTTAGCATAAACGAAAACGCAAACTTTTGATAACTTTTACTGTCCAATGTGTTAAGGGCATGTTAACCAAGTTTAAAGGCAATCCTTCAAAATCACTAAGAGGAGTTTGTTTAAATACGCAATTCAAAAACATCGGAAAATGACCTTTGACCCAAAATGGCCGACTTTGTTTTTGTTTTGGACCAGGGTTCCAAGAGACTTTTTTGTAGGTCCTGACAATTTACACATGTATACCACGTTTCATAATTCTGGGATAAAGCATGGCTGGGGGCTGATTTTTAAACTAAATTCTAGGGGGCGCTCTGGAAGAATCAGGCCACGCCCACTACATATTGGACTGCAGTCCTGTCGAGGGATGGATAAATATAGATCTTAGTGAATTTGGTGTAGCTGGGAGCTTATATTAGGAAGTTATTTTAGCTTGATGTTTCATGGAGAATGGCCAGATTTGAGGCTTGGCCACGCCCACATGCTTTGACATAGAAAAATTCTTTTGATAACTTTTGACCTTCAATGCCTCAAGATAGTGCTGACCGAGTTTGACGCCTGGATCTCGAAAGCTCTAGGACGAGTTCGCTCAGATATGACGTAAATGAAATAGACCAAATTGTGACTTTGACCTAAGGCCACGCCCACATGCTTTGACTTAGAAAAATTCTTTTGATAACTTTTGACCTTCAATGCCTCAAGATAGTGCTGACCGAGTTTGACGCCTGGATCTCGAAAGCTCTAGGACGAGTTCGCTCAGATATGACGTAATTGATGTTTCATGGAAAATGGCCAGATTTGAGGCTTGGCCACGCCCACATGCTTTGACATAGAAAAATTCTTTTGATAACTTTTGACCTTCAATGCCTCAAGATAGTGCTGACTGAGTTTGACCCCTGGATCTCGAAAGCTCTAGGACGAGTTCGCTCAGATATGACGTAAATGAAATAGACCAAATTTGACTTTGACCTAAGGCCACGCCCACATGCTTTGACTTAGAAAAATTCTTTTGATAACTTTTGACCTTCAATGCCTCAAGATAGTGCTGACCGAGTTTGACGCCTGGATCTCGAAAGCTCTAGGACGAGTTCGCTCAGATATGACGTAAATGAAATAGACCAAATTGTGACTTTGACCTAAAATGGCCGACTTCCTGTTGGCTTTGGACCATTGCTCCAAGAGACTTTTTTGTAGCTCCTGATGAGATACATATGTGTACCAAGTTTCATTATTCTAGGATAAAGCATGGTGTCAATAGACCTTTAAATGTCAAAGTTATAGCGTTTCGTTTGTTTCGGCGAGTACGCCAAGTTCACCGCTCCACCACGCCCCCTGAACATATACGAAAAGTCAATTTTTTTGATAACTTTTAAAGGCCCATGCCTTAACTGCATTCTGACCAAGTTTGAAGCCGATAGGTCGAACGCCTGAGAAGGAGTTCGTCAAAGTTCGACATGAGTAAAACTGAAAAATGACCAAAATTTGACCTTTGACCCAAAATGGCCGCCTACCTGTGCATTTTAGAGGGTACCTCCAATGTACTTTTTTTCTTGAATTGGGGAGATCTACATATGTACCGAGTTTCAGATCTCTACGACTTACGGTTTTCCCCAACTCACGTTAGGGGGCGCTGTTGAGCAGTTAGGCCACGCCCACTTGCGATTACACCAGATTCATAAAATTTTCGTTGGGGGACAATTTTGGGTGAAGTTTGGTGAGTTTTTGAATATGTTAAAGGCCCCAAACGGCCGCGCGAAGTGACGGAAGAAGAATAATAATAATGAAGAAATCCTGCGATTACAATAGGCCTTCAGCAGAGCTTCGCTGCTTCGGGCCTAATAATGAAGAAATCGAGCGATTACAATAGGCCTTCAGCAGAGCTTCGCTGCTTCGGGCCTAATTAAAGCTGCAAGCAGCATTGAGGCCCGAAGCAGCTTAGCGCCGCTCGGACCTTATTGAGGCGACCGCGCGAGCTCCAGCTCGTCCGCTCGGTCGCCATTTCGAAGTCTCTCGTGTCTACTCCGCACCAGGGGTGCACACGCACAATAAATCTGGTTCAGATCGGATGATGTCTCACTGAGATATAACAGTTTGAATAATCTAGGGGGCGCTCTGGAGTCACATGTTAAACCACAATATCAATGTGTCCACAAGGGCTCACTGATTATTCACAATAAATTTGGTTCAGATCGGATGATATATCACTGAGATATAACTATAGAAATAATGTAGGGGGCGCACTTGAGTCAAATGTTAGCCCACCATATCAATGTGTCCACAAGGGCTCACTGATGATGCACAATAAATCTGGTTCAGATCGGATGATGTATCACTGAGATATAACAGTTTGAATAATCTAGGGGGCGCTCTGGAGTCATATGTTAAACAACAATATCAATGTGTCCACAAGGTCTCACTGATTATGCACAATAAATCTGGTTCAGATCGGATGATGTATCACTGAGATGGGACTATAGAAATAATGTAGGGGACGCATGAAGCGCAAGTTTGAGGCCTGGCCACGCCCCTTTAGCATAAACGAAAACGCAAACTTTTGATAACTTTTACTGTCCAATGTGTTAAGGGAATGTTAACCAAGTTTAAAGGCAATCCTTCAAAATCCCTAAGAGGAGTTTGTTTAAATACGCAATTCAAAAACATCGGAAAATGACCTTTGACCCAAAATGGCCGACTTTGTTTTTGTTTTGGACCAGGGTTCCAAGAGACTTTTTTGTAGGTCCTGATAATTTACACATGTATACCACGTTTCATAATTCTGGGATAAAGCATGGCTGGGGGCTGATTTTTAAACTAAATTCTAGGGGGCGCTCTGGAAGAATCAGGCCACGCCCACTACATATTGGACTGCAGTCCTGTCGAGGGATGGATAAATATAGATCTTAGTGAATTTGGTGTAGCTGGGAGCTTCTATTAGGAAGTTATTTTAGCTTGATGTTTCATGGAGAATGGCCAGATTTGAGGCTTGGCCACGCCCACATGCTTTGACATAGAAAAATTATTTTGATAACTTTTGACCTTCAATGCCTCAAGATAGTGCTGACCGAGTTTGACGCCTGGATCTCGAAAGCTCTAGGACGAGTTCGCTCAGATATGACGTAAATGAAATAGACCAAATTGTGACTTTGACCTAAGGCCACGCCCACATGCTTTGACATAGAAAAATTCTTTTGATAACTTTTGACCTTCAATGCCTCAAGATAGTGCTGACCGAGTTTGACCCTGGATCTCGAAAGCTCTAGGACGAGTTCGCTCAGATATGACGTAAATGAAATAGACCAAATTTGACTTTGACCTAAGGCCACGCCCACATGCTTTGACTTAGAAAAATTCTTTTGATAACTTTTGACCTTCAATGCCTCAAGATAGTGCTGACCGAGTTTGACGCCTGGATCTCGAAAGCTCTAGGACGAGTTCGCTCAGATATGACGTAAATGAAATAGACCAAATTGTGACTTTGACCTAAAATGGCCGACTTCCTGTTGGCTTTGGACCATTGCTCCAAGAGACTTTTTTGTAGCTCCTGATGAGATACATATGTGTACCAAGTTTCATTATTCTAGGATAAAGCATGGTGTCAATAGACCTTTAAATGTCAAAGTTATAGCGTTTCGTTTGTTTCGGCGAGTACGCCAAGTTCACCGCTCCACCACGCCCCCTGAACATATACGAAAAGTCAATTTTTTTGATAACTTTTAAAGGCCCATGCCTTAACTGCATTCTGACCAAGTTTGAAGCCGATAGGTCGAACGCCTGAGAAGGAGTTCGTCAAAGTTCGACATGAGTAAAACTGAAAAATGACCAAAATTTGACCTTTGACCCAAAATGGCCGCCTACCTGTGCATTTTAGAGGGTACCTCCAATGTACTTTTTTTCTTGAATTGGGGAGATCTACATATGTACCGAGTTTCAGATCTCTACGACTTACGGTTTTCCCCAACTCACGTTAGGGGGCGCTGTTGAGCAGTTAGGCCACGCCCACTTGCGATTACACCAGAATCATAAAATTTTCGTTGGGGGACAATTTTGGGTGAAGTTTGGTGAGTTTTTGAATATGTTAAAGGCCCCAAACGGCCGCGCGAAGTGACGGAAAAAGAATAATAATAATAATTAAAGCCGCAAGCGGCGTTGAGGCCCGAAGCAGCTTAGCGCCGCTCCGGCCTTATTGTGGTGAGCGTGGGAACTCTAGCTAGTCCGCCCAGTCGCGATTAAGGTTGCGCATTTGCCAAATATTCAAAATCACATGCAAACTCCAGAGCTCTAGCATCGCCTGCTGGTCTTGTATTCGCCATGCTGCCACAACCACGCCCACATCCTCCAACAAAACCTTCAAGTGTTTTAAAATACATCAGATCAATGTATTATCTGTCTTCTAGCACAGGATCATCTTGACTATGTCAAGGGCGTGAGAGATAGAGTGGCTTTAAACCACCAGAAAGGTGTGAAATTTATGACCAAAACTACCTTTTGATCCAAAATGGCCGACTTCCTGTTGGTTTTGGACCAGGGTTCCAAGATACTTTTTTGTAGGTCCTGACAATTTACACATGTATACCACGTTTCATAATTCTGGGATAAAGCATGGCTGGGGGCTGATTTTTAAAATAAATTCTAGGGGGCGCTCTGGAAGAATCAGGCCACGCCCACTACATATTGGACTGCAGTCCTGTCGAGGGATGGATAAATATAGATCTTAGTGAATTTGGTGTAGCTGGGAGCTTATATTAGGAAGTTATTTTAGCTTGATGTTTCATGGAGAAAGGCCAGATTTGAGGCTTGGCCACGCCCACATGCTTTGACATAGAAAAATTATTTTGATAACTTTTGACCTTCAATGCCTCAAGATAGTGCTGACCGAGTTTGACGCCTGGATCTCGAAAGCTCTAGGACGAGTTCGCTCAGATATGACGTAATTGATGTTTCATGGAAAATGGCCAGATTTGAGGCTTGGCCACGCCCACATGCTTTGACATAGAAAAATTCTTTTGATAACTTTTGACCTTCAATGCCTCAAGATAGTGCTGACTGAGTTTGACCCCTGGATCTCGAAAGCTCTAGGACGAGTTCGCTCAGATATGACGTAAATGAAATAGACCAAATTTGACTTTGACCTAAGGCCACGCCCACATGCTTTGACTTAGAAAAATTCTTTTGATAACTTTTGACCTTCAATGCCTCAAGATAGTGCTGACCGAGTTTGACGCCTGGATCTCGAAAGCTCTAGGACGAGTTCGCTCAGATATGACGTAAATGAAATAGACCAAATTGTGACTTTGACCTAAAATGGCCGACTTCCTGTTGGCTTTGGACCATTGCTCCAAGAGACTTTTTTGTAGCTCCTGATGAGATACATATGTGTACCAAGTTTCATTATTCTAGGATAAAGCATGGTGTCAATAGACCTTTAAATGTCAAAGTTATAGCGTTTCGTTTGTTTCGGCGAGTACGCCAAGTTCACCGCTCCACTACGCCCCCTGAACATATACGAAAAGTCAATTTTTTTGATAACTTTTAAAGGCCCATGCCTTAACTGCATTCTGACCAAGTTTGAAGCCGATAGGTCGAACGCCTGAGAAGGAGTTCGTCAAAGTTCGACATGAGTAAAACTGAAAAATGACCAAAATTTGACCTTTGACCCAAAATGGCCGCCTACCTGTGCATTTTAGAGGGTACCCCCAATGTACTTTTTTTCTTGAATTGGGGAGATCTACATATGTTCCGAGTTTCAGATCTCTACGACTTACGGTTTTCCCCAACTCACGTTAGGGGGCGCTGTTGAGCAGTTAGGCCACGCCCACTTGCGATTACACCAGATTCATAAAATTTTCGTTGGGGGACAATTTTGGGTGAAGTTTGGTGAGTTTTTGAATATGTTAAAGGCCCCAAACGGCCGCGCGAAGTGACGGAAGAAGAATAATAATAATGAAGAAATCCAGCGATTACAATAGGCCTTCAGCAGAGCTTCGCTGCTTCGGGCCTAATAATGAAGAAATCCTGCGATTACAATAGGCCTTCAGCAGAGCTTCGCTGCTTCGGGCCTAATGAAGAAATCGAGCGATTACAATAGGCCTTCAGCAGAGCTTCGCTGCTTCGGGCCTAATTAAAGCCGCAAGCAGCATTGAGGCCCGAAGCAGCTTAGCGCCGCTCGGACCTTATTGAGGCGACCGCGCGAGCTCCAGCTCGTCCGCTCGGTCGCCATTTCGAAGTCTCTCGTGTCTACTCCGCACCAGGGGTGCACACGCACAATAAATCTGGTTCAGATCGGATGATGTCTCACTGAGATATAACAGTTTGAATAATCTAGGGGGCGCTCTGGAGTCACATGTTAAACCACAATATCAATGTGTCCACAAGGTCTCACTGATGATACACGATAAATCTGGTTCAGATCGGATGATGTCTCACTGAGATAGAACAGTTTGAATAATCTAGGGGGCGCTATGGAGTTATATGTTAAACCACAATATCAATGTGTCCACAAGGGCTCACTGATTATTCACAATAAATTTGGTTCAGATCGGATGATATATCACTGAGATATAACTATAGAAATAATGTAGGGGGCGCACTTGAGTCAAATGTTAGCCCACCATATCAATGTGTCCACAAGGGCTCACTGATGATGCACAATAAATCTGGTTCAGATCGGATGATGTATCACTGAGATATAACAGTTTGAATAATCTAGGGGGCGCTCTGGAGTCATATGTTAAACAACAATATCAATGTGTCCACAAGGTCTCACTGATTATGCACAATAAATCTGGTTCAGATCGGATGATGTATCACTGAGATGGGACTATAGAAATAATGTAGGGGACGCATGAAGCGCAAGTTTGAGGCCTGGCCACGCCCCTTTAGCATAAACGAAAACGCAAACTTTTGATAACTTTTACTGTCCAATGTGTTAAGGGAATGTTAACCAAGTTTAAAGGCAATCCTTCAAAATCCCTAAGAGGAGTTTGTTTAAATACGCAATTCAAAAACATCGGAAAATGACCTTTGACCCAAAATGGCCGACTTTGTTTTTGTTTTGGACCAGGGTTCCAAGAGACTTTTTTGTAGGTCCTGATAATTTACACATGTATACCACGTTTCATAATTCTGGGATAAAGCATGGCTGGGGGCTGATTTTTAAACTAAATTCTAGGGGGCGCTCTGGAAGAATCAGGCCACGCCCACTACATATTGGACTGCAGTCCTGTCGAGGGATGGATAAATATAGATCTTAGTGAATTTGGTGTAGCTGGGAGCTTCTATTAGGAAGTTATTTTAGCTTGATGTTTCATGGAGAATGGCCAGATTTGAGGCTTGGCCACGCCCACATGCTTTGACATAGAAAAATTATTTTGATAACTTTTGACCTTCAATGCCTCAAGATAGTGCTGACCGAGTTTGACGCCTGGATCTCGAAAGCTCTAGGACGAGTTCGCTCAGATATGACGTAAATGAAATAGACCAAATTGTGACTTTGACCTAAGGCCACGCCCACATGCTTTGACATAGAAAAATTCTTTTGATAACTTTTGACCTTCAATGCCTCAAGATAGTGCTGACCGAGTTTGATGCCTGGATCTCGAAAGCTCTAGGACGAGTTCGCTCAGATATGACGTAAATGAAATAGACCAAATTGTGACTTTGACCTAAAATGGCCGACTTCCTGTTGGCTTTGGACCATTGCTCCAAGAGACTTTTTTGTAGCTCCTGATGAGATACACATGTGTACCAAGTTTCATTATTCTAGGATAAAGCATGGTGTCAATAGACCTTTAAATGTCAAAGTTATAGCGTTTCGTTTGTTTCGGCGAGTACGCCAAGTTCACCGCTCCACCACGCCCCCTGAACATATACGAAAAGTCAATTTTTTTGATAACTTTTAAAGGCCCATGCCTTAACTGCATTCTGACCAAGTTTGAAGCCGATAGGTCGAACGCCTGAGAAGGAGTTCGTCAAAGTTCGACATGAGTAAAACTGAAAAATGACCAAAATTTGACCTTTGACCCAAAATGGCCGCCTACCTGTGCATTTTAGAGGGTACCTCCAATGTACTTTTTTTCTTGAATTGGGGAGATCTACATATGTACCGAGTTTCAGATCTGTACGACTTACGGTTTTCCCCAACTCACGTTAGGGGGCGCTGTTGAGCAGTTAGGCCACGCCCACTTGCGATTACACCAGATTCATAAAATTTTCATTGGGGGACAATTTTGGGTGAAGTTTGGTGAGTTTTTGAATATGTTAAAGGCCCCAAACGGCCGCGCGAAGTGACGGAAGAAGAAGAATAATAATAATTAAAGCCGCAAGCGGCGTTGAGGCCCGAAGCAGCTTAGCGCCGCTCGGACCTTATTGAGGCGACCGCGCGAGCTCCAGCTCGTCCGCTCGGTCGCCATTTCGAAGTCTCTCGTGTCTACTCCGCACCAGGGGTGCACACGCACAATAAATCTGGTTCAGATCGGATGATGTCTCACTGAGATATAACAGTTTGAATAATCTAGGGTGCGCTCTGGAGTCACATGTTAAACCACAATATCAATGTGTCCACAAGGTCTCACTGATGATACACGATAAATCTGGTTCAGATCGGATGATGTCTCACTGAGATAGAACAGTTTGAATAATCTAGGGGGCGCTATGGAGTTATATGTTAAACCACAATACAATGTGTCCACAAGGGCTCACTGATTATTCACAATAAATTTGGTTCAGATCGGATGATATCTCACTGAGATATAACTATAGAAATAATGTAGGGGGCGCACTTGAGTCAAATGTTAGCCCACCATATCAATGTGTCCACAAGGGCTCACTGATGATACACAATAAATCTGGTTCAGATCGGATGATGTATCACTGAGATATAACAGTTTGAATAATCTAGGGGGCGCTCTGGAGTCATATGTTAAACAACAATATCAATGTGTCCACAAGGTCTCACTGATTATGCACAATAAATCTGGTTCAGATCGGATGATGTATCACTGAGATAGGACTATAGAAATAATGTAGGGGACGCATGAAGCGCAAGTTTGAGGCCTGGCCACGCCCCTTTAGCATAAACGAAAACGCAAACTTTTGATAACTTTTACTGTCCAATGTGTTAAGGGAATGTTAACCAAGTTTAAAGGCAATCCTTCAAAATCCCTAAGAGGAGTTTGTTTAAATACGCAATTCAAAAACATCGGAAAATGACCTTTGACCCAAAATGGCCGACTTTGTTTTTGTTTTGGACCAGGGTTCCAAGAGACTTTTTTGTAGGTCCTGATAATTTACACATGTATACCACGTTTCATAATTCTGGGATAAAGCATGGCTGGGGGCTGATTTTTAAACTAAATTCTAGGGGGCGCTCTGGAAGAATCAGGCCACGCCCACTACATATTGGACTACAGTCCTGTCGAGGGATGGATAAATATAGATCTTAGTGAATTTGGTGTAGCTGGGAGCTTCTATTAGGAAGTTATTTTAGCTTGATGTTTCATGGAGAATGGCCAGATTTGAGGCTTGGCCACGCCCACATGCTTTGACATAGAAAAATTCTTTTGATAACTTTTGACCTTCAATGCCTCAAGATAGTGCTGACCGAGTTTGACGCCTGGATCTCGAAAGCTCTAGGACGAGTTCGCTCAGATATGACGTAATTGATGTTTCATGGAAAATGGCCAGATTTGAGGCTTGGCCACGCCCACATGCTTTGACATAGAAAAATTCTTTTGATAACTTTTGACCTTCAATGCCTCAAGATAGTGCTGACTGAGTTTGACCCCTGGATCTCGAAAGCTCTAGGACGAGTTTGCTCAGATATGACGTAAATGAAATAGACCAAATTTGACTTTGACCTAAGGCCACGCCCACATGCTTTGACTTAGAAAAATTCTTTTGATAACTTTTGACCTTCAATGCCTCAAGATAGTGCTGACCGAGTTTGACGCCTGGATCTCGAAAGCTCTAGGACGAGTTCGCTCAGATATGACGTAAATGAAATAGACCAAATTGTGACTTTGACCTAAAATGGCCGACTTCCTGTTGGCTTTGGACCATTGCTCCAAGAGACTTTTTTGTAGCTCCTGATGAGATACATATGTGTACCAAGTTTCATTATTCTAGGATAAAGCATGGTGTCAATAGACCTTTAAATGTCAAAGTTATAGCGTTTCGTTTGTTTCGGCGAGTACGCCAAGTTCACCGCTCCACCACGCCCCCTGAACATATACGAAAAGTCAATTTTTTTGATAACTTTTAAAGGCCCATGCCTTAACTGCATTCTGACAAAGTTTGAAGCCGATAGGTCGAACGCCTGAGAAGGAGTTCGTCAAAGTTCGACATGAGTAAAACTGAAAAATGACCAAAATTTGACCTTTGACCCAAAATGGCCGCCTACCTGTGCATTTTAGAGGGTACCCCCAATGTACTTTTTTTCTTGAATTGGGGAGATCTACATATGTACCGAGTTTCAGATCTCTACGACTTACGGTTTTCCCCAACTCACGTTAGGGGGCGCTGTTGAGCAGTTAGGCCACGCCCACTTGCGATTACACCAGATTCATAAAATTTTCGTTGGGGGACAATTTTGGGTGAAGTTTGGTGAGTTTTTGAATATGTTAAAGGCCCCAAACGGCCTGGTGTCTGGATGCTGCTGTGGTCTACAAACACTGCTCACCTTTAGTGGAGTTTATGACTATTAAATGCAGACCGTTCTATTTACCAAGGGAATTTACAGCTGTTATGATTGTTGCTGTATATATTCCTCCAAGCTCCAACAGCAAAGTTAGAGGTGAGGCACTGAATGAACTATATCTGCACATCAGTGAGCAGCAAACAGCCCACCCTGATGCTTTTCTCATCATGG
>JBBPBX010059433.1:0-21772 GCA_038048925.1 Garcialebias charrua
AAATCATATTCAGAGAGTCTGGACCATTGGAATTTAGATGAGGGGGCTCTATTTACCCCCAGTATAAACTCTGGAAGACTTTTAATATCCAGCATCATTAAAAATGGAACATGATCTGACATAGAATACTCATATAAAATTTCTATTGATTTTACAACAGCATGGGCATCAGCAGAGCTAATGCAATGATCAAGCCATGATGTTGTATGCCAAGCTTCACTTATATAGGTATAGCTATCTGCAGGCAGCAGGAGCTGACTGGACAATATGAAACTGTTATCATCACAAAACTGATGCATATGTTTAGCAAATAAGGAATATTCATCAGATATATCTGCATTCATATCACCTACTATATACACAGAGGTAAAATAATGATCATCAATGAAAGAGTTCAAGAAAGCAAGTCTATCCAAATAAATGTCTTCATTCTGAGGACACTCATATGGTGTATAGACATTAATAATAGCAAATTCTTTGTTTTCAACTTTTAAATGTACAGCAATACACCAGTCAACACCAGTTCTGATGACATTTTGAACTGGATCCAGCTTTTTATGCCATATATTTATGCCGTATATTGTGTTTCCGGAAAATAGCACCGAGTGGCAGCAGGTATAAGGAGAACAAGAGAGGACCCAGGATGGACCCCTGCGGAACCCCCCATTTAAGAGCTGCCACTGCAGAAGTAAAATCATTGATGGACACACAAAAAGACCTGTCAGAGAGGTAGGATCTGAACCAGTTTAGGGCTGACCCTGAGATGCCCACCCACTGCTCCAACCTAGCAATGAGGATCTCATGGTCGATGGTGTCGAAAGCGGATGTGAGGTCCAATAGGACAAGCAGCACAGAGTCACCAGTGTCTGTGGATAGGAAGATGTCATTAAAAACCTTCAGTAGGGCAGTCTCAGTGCTGTGGAGGGATTTGAAGCCAGATTGGAATAGCTCGGGGATAGCGTGATCCTCCAGGAAGCACTTTAGCTGGGACTCAACTATTTTCTCTAGAAGTTTAGATACAAATGGGAGTCTGGAGACAGGCCTGAAGTTGGATAATACTGACGGGTCGAGGTTTGGTTTTTTCAGGAGGGGTTGAACAGCAGCATGTTTTAATGATTTTGGCACCACACCCGAGGATAGACTGCTATTTACAATAGAGAGAATGGAGGGACCTAGAGTGTGAAAAACCTCCTTTAGGAGCCGAGGGGGGACCACATCAAAGGGGGAGCCAGATGGTTTCAGGTTGCACATGACCCGCTCTAGAGAGGACAGAGAGACTGGTTCAAAATGGTCACAAACAGTAACAGATTGAGGTGGGATGGATGGATCGTGAGATGGAGGAGAAATGAGAGCCCTGGTGGTTGCGATTTTATCTAAAAAGAAATGTTGGAAGTTCTCGCACAGATCAGTCGAGGCTTCCAGGGGTGATTGTTCGGTGAGGTGGAGAACAGAGTTTAGGGTGGAGAACAGAACTCGAGGATTGCGAGAGTTTGCAGCAATGATATCAGAGAAGTATTGTGATTTAGCAGTTTTCACTGCTTTCTGATATCGGCGCCAGCTCACTTTTACCATTTGAAAAGAGACCTGCAGTCTGTCTTTTTTCCATTTTCTCTCCGCCTTTCGGCATTGCTGCCTAACAGCTCTGGTCGTGTCATTCAGCCACGGTTCTGCCCTGAGTTTTGGTCTCCTAGATTTAATAGGAGCCACTTGATCCAGAGCCTTTAAACAAGCAGAGTCAAACTGGTTTGTCAGCTCCTCAGTGGTGGAGAGGAACAATGTGGGCTGAATTAACATGTCATTGTTGTAAACCTCAGTGAAACGTGCGGCAGTTAAATGGTTAACATTCTTGCCTTTACGTGCAGAAATGCATGTTTTAGGGGTTACATGGGGGAGGGAGAACTGAAACTGGACTGGCATATGGTCTGAGAAAACATTGTCCCCTATTTCAAGGTTTAAAACGGTCACATCACATGTTAAAACAAGGTCCAATAAATGTCCACGCTGCTACGTGTGAGAGTTCACTTGTTGTGTTAAATTAAATGAGTCCAATAAATCTAAAAAGTCCTTAACCATGGGCTTCTCAGGACAACACACATGCAAGTTGAAGTCGCCTGAAATGACGACCCGAGAATATTTAGCTGTAATTTCCGCCAGGAAATCAGAAAAGTCACTGATGAAGTTCTTGGAACGAGGCGGCCGGTAGACAAGAGCACACAAAGTTACAGGTGAATGGCCTAGTTCAAAAACAGTCAGCTCAAAGCTAGAGCAGGAGACTGGGATGGACAGTTGTTTACAGTCAAAAGTTGATTTGAATATTGTTAATAATCCACCACCACGACCTGATGGTCGCGGGTCGTTAAAATACGAACAGTTTGGTGGTATTATTTCCGTCAATGCGCTGGACTCACCCGGCGACATCCACGACTCTGTGATGCAGAAAAAGTCCAAGTCGTGATCTTCAAAGTAATCCCTGAGAATGAACGTTTTGTTGCAAACAGATCGGGCGTTGACAACACAGAACTTGATGTTATCCGAGCTAGCAGATGTGCTAGCAGCTGGTGGGGGAGCGCGCGTCCGCGGCTCGCTTCCCACAGAGAGCTGCTCCGGGCGCAGATCCCCGTTGTTTTCCTGGTCCGTGCACGCGGGAGACTGGCGATGAGAATCGAGACCATCAGCTGAAGACAGCGAGGCAGAACGCCGGGCTCTGAGCTTCACCAGCCGGCCAGCTCGTGAGCCACGTTTCTTCCTCCGTGTCGATCGATTTCTCCGTGCAGGCTGGTGAGAAGAGCAACGGAGGTAAACGGGCAGCTCGTCCCCGAGCAGCAGGGGCAGAGGGGGTCTCCCCGAGGTACGCTCATACTGGCCCAAATCAGTGACATCCGCGGCAGCAAAACGTAAATCCAGAAGCTGCTTCCGATCATAAACCAGCAGTGTACTTATGTCTCCAATGAAGAACGAACAAAACACGAAAATTCCAAAAACCCACAGGAGAGGTGGATACGCAGTCATGCTCATGGGCGCCATCTTGGATCAATGACATTGGACCTTAGACATTCACTCATAAACATCCTCATAAAATTCACATATAGGAATTTGGGGTGAGCACTATGGTTATGGGTGGGGGGATAACATCACTCTCGCCCCCTATGCCAATGCTCACTCACAATTATGCATTTAGACAGTAAGGGCTTGGGTTAGAGTTGAAATGGAGGGGAAACTGGCATAATGTCAGCCTTTGCTCCTTCTCTTTCCCTTTTAAGTGCACTTTACAACAACACACACCGACAACACATTTGGGGATGGGTGTGTGTGTGTGACGGGGTCTAGATTTGTTAATTTCAATTTTATTTATTTATTTATATAATGATATATATATATTTTTTTTCTTATATATTTTATTCATTTTATTTTTTCTCTCCCCCTAGTTGCCTGGCGGACATTCTGGGGATGGACTGTCGGGGTTGTCCTAGGCTATGGGAGGGTTCGAGGCCTGGCGATTCGCTGTGGGCGGGGCTGGCATTGTGCTCTCCCTGGGGCTGCTTGGGCTCGGGTGTCCTGTCGGCAGGGTGGGGGTTAGGCAGAATCTTGGATATTGGCTACTCTCCACCCCAGAATGAATGGGCCTACATCCTGGGCTTGGGTATGGGGTGCCCCATGTAGGGGGTAGGTACATGTCTTGGACCTAAGGGGTATAGAGGGTGCATCAGGATTATGAATGGAAATTGTCGTTATTGTTTGTCTTTGTATGAGTGAGGATGAGGGTGGGTCTGAGTGAGTGTGTCTGTGTATGAATGTCTTGTTGTCAGACTGGGACTTAGACTGCCCCCTCTCTGTTACATCTGAGGCTACTTGGTGCAGTGCTCCTACCACGTGGCCCCCGGGTGTGTGTCCCTTTGCCTCCTAGCGTGCTGGGGGCCCTTGCTGTCACTTTCGGGGGTTGGGCGCTTGGGCGTGTGTCGGCTCGGCCTGGTGGCTGCCTGGTGGGGCTCGGGTCCTCTGGTCCTATCGGGTCGGGCCTGAGGGGTGGGCATCCCCGGTGCCCGGGCCTCGGTGACCAGGCCTGGGGCTATGTCAGTGCAACGGGCTCTTGCAGGGGGATCCGGCGGGGGCCTGTGAGTTTGTCGCTGTTGGCCCCCGGGGGTCATTGTGTATAGTCGCTGGTGGGGCTCTTCCGGTTCTCCCCTTTGGTCGGATCTGGGGAGAGGGTGAGTGGCTTGTCCTGTTCGGGTAGCCCTGGGGACTCTGGGCTCAGGGTCCTTCTTGGGGTCTTGGGCTATGATCGCCCTTTCGTCTGCCTCGGGCCTTGGGAGGGCGGATTTCTGATGCTTCACGGTCACTACTGAATGTTCTATTCGAGGAACCTTATTCACTTATGCATGCTCACAACCACACACAAATGGATGCAGGGATGTATATGTAGATATCATATGCAGATATGTAGATGGGTATGTGACTGAATATGAATGTATATGTACAGGTAGTCCCCGACTTACGAGCGAGTTCCGTCACTAGGGGGCGCTCGTAAGTCAAAAATTCGTAAGTAGGATCACATAGTAAAAAAAAAAAAAATTTTTTTTTTTTTTTTTACTTTTTTTTTTTTTTTTTTAATAAATGAATACATGTACAGTACTGGACAGTCACCAAGCACTTAGCCTATCCTAACACAGTTTTTAAAGATGAAGGAATAAGTTGAATTGTCTCCCTTTCACATAAAGGGAGCAAGCTCCCTATGGAGCCTGCAGGGAGGAGGGAGACAATTCAACTGATTCCTTCATCTTTAAAAACTGTGTTAGGATAGGCTAAGTGCTTGGTGACTGTACAGTACTGTACATTTATCTATTTATTAAAAATATACAGTATATACAGTATTTTTATTTTTTATTGTTTTTATTTATTAATAGATAAATGAACACGAGGACAAGCAAGTACAAAAGTGAAAGTTTCTTTACAGTGCAGGAACTAGAGTGGGCTGTGGGGAGAGAAGAGGAGAGGCGGTGAATATTTTGAGATCTGGATGATCCTTTTAAAACAACTGTGATGATAGTAGTATTGTCCTTCATGTTGAATGTGTTTGCAAGTGGCATCGGACTACCGTAGTCCGACTACGGGTTCACAGAGGGTGAGGTCCAGAGAAGACGGAGGGTCCAATGAGTAAGCCCAGATTGAAGGTGGAGAGTGGTGAAGATGTCCAGAATGAAGTCCTTTAGTTATGGGTTCGGTGTGCAGGATTGGTAACAGACGCAGCCTAGGAGACGAGTGGGCAAGCAGGACGGAACAGGAGCTGAACAGACAGGCAAAAGCAAATAGGTTAGTGCAGGTGAGTCAATAACTAGGAATCTAAGGCTGTCACAACATTACCCAAGGTAATCAATGTTCGAGCATCATCTGATCGTCTGGTTGTGGTTTAAATAGAGTAGGAGGTGAAGATCTAGAAGGCAGGTGCAGGTGTAGCTAATCAAGTGATTAGCTGCTGAGTGAGGTTGCTGGAGGAGAAGGCAGAACTCCTACGGACGGACGGACGGACGGACGGACGGACGGACGGACGGACGGACGGACGGACGGACGGACGGACGGACGGACGGACGGACGGACGGACGGACGGACGGACGGACGGACGGACGGACAGACAGACAGACAGACAGACAGACAGACAGACAGACAGACAGACAGACAGACAGACAGACAGACAGACAGACAGACAGACAGACAGATAGACAGATAGATAGATAGATAGATAGATAGATAGATAGATGATAGATAGATAGATAGATAGATAGATAGATAGATAGATAGATAGATAGATAGATAGATAGATAATTTTTCCCTGCTTTGGATTATTGTGCATCAGGATGTTGTGTGTGCCACGTGACACTTTCTGAACGGTCCGTGAATGCAGCTCGAGGTGCGCTCCACTCCCGGTCTGCCTGTGTTTAAGTTGGTCATTTACGCAGCCCCTGGGCAGAAATTGGCCCGCGGGCCGTGAGAATGAGACCCCTGCTCTAGATGCTGATGGCTGTGGGCAGGAAGGATCTCAGCAGTCTGTCTTACAGCACATCTGAAAAAGCCTCTGACTGAAGACACTGTTGTTGTATGACAGTCTGATGAAGAGGATACTGAGGGTTGTCTATAATGTTCTTCATTTAAACATGAGAGGTGAGTGATGATTTCTAGAGCCCACCTTCTCCCCTGTTGACTTCTCAAAGTCTCAGCCTCAGAGGAGTAGACGGGGGAGAGAGTGGTCTCCAGAAACCATCTTATCACCATCAAACTGCTTGGCTCACTATGTGAGTGTACTGTTTGTTTGTAGTTCCTCGGACTGATGAAGCCCTTTGCATGAAGGACAAAATGAAAAAAAAAAGAAAGAAACCATCCAGATGACCTGATTAAACTTAGTTATATTTTTAATAGGATTATTGAGCATGAAATTTGATGCTTTTCAGGAACACTTGTTTATTGATATTGCCACAAACAAAACAAAAATTAATATATGATTGAGTATTCCTGGTGAGATATTTCAAGGTTTAAGTGTCCACCATAAACAAACACAAATAAACATTATTTATAATATATAGATCTGTATCACACTTGCTTTTCTACAGTTTTTTGAAAGATCTGTCTACTGGTGAACTCTGGGTTCACTGCTCTGTCTCAAAGCTCTCCAATATCAAGGAGTTTGAGTATTGCACCACTGTACTGGAGTGAGGAGTAAGAAAATGTAAAAGAGGAAACTTTGAACCCTTCAGTTGAGCAACTTTTAAGTTTTCAACAACTGCCATGAGCTTTTTCCCTCTTGGTTTCTTGACACTTTCTTAGGGCACTGGAGTCAAATCTGCTGCTCCATATCAATTAAGGAATTCAGCTGAGGTGTGAGCATCTGATTAGATTGCCTCCAGGATGCTTTATTGTGAAAATATTTTGAACACATTTAACAAGGAGAAGGGCATGGGCAGACCTGTAACAGTGAAGGAATTACAAATCTCTTCAGGCTTTGAGAGCTGGGTGAATCCCCCGAGCAAAAGCTTGAGGACATGCCTTGAATGATGGTCTGAAGAACAAGCCAGAAACAAAGGAGTCTTGGTACTGAGTTAAATATAAATATTACCACAATGCTGCAGTTTGCTAATCATTATGACCATAATTATTTGTACGACATTTTCTCTGAAATGATAAATGTTTAAAATGAGGAATTTTTGTTTTAATATATATTTTTACAAGTTCCAAAACCTTTACAACCAATCAACATTATCAATGAACTCATAGATTTAAAAAAAAAAGCTTGATGATCCATTTGCCCATGAGACTGGAAACTTTTTTTTTTTTACAATGACATTTAATTTAAATTCAGTTTGACTTTCAACTATTTTATGTTGTGGCATTTTCTTTTTCTTTTTTTTTTTAAAACCTGTTTCATTGTACCTTTTTGTTTTAATCTGTAATTTTCTGAATATAATTTGTGGTTTATTTTCCCTGTTTCACCGTTAAAACAAATTGAAATTTCATGCAGTAAAATTTGTGTAATACTGTAATTTGTACTTTTTTTTTAATTGGGTAAATTTTAACCACCATTTGTGAATTAAAATTGCCCAAGTGTAACAGCTAAATCGTGTTTTAAAATAAATTTGTCAGCTCTGACACTTTTTAATAATTGTCAAAATGACATTTGAATTTTTACCCAGGGTTCAGAGTACCATGCTGAAAAACCAACACAAGAAGCATTATAAAAATATTAGCATGAAGGACCCCACCTTTTTTTATAACCTCTAACCTAAAATCACCTTTCAGTAGACGTGTTTCCATCAAGGTTTCTTGATGCACATTTTAAATTATCGCATCAGAAAAGGTGAATGGAAACGGCACGATTCAAATTAACTTCCTCTAATTCGCAAAAAAGTTGATACGCTCGCTTGAGGTGGTTTTTCGAAACAGAGCTGATGTGCAAAACGAGAGATAGAAACAGATTTGCCAACTCAGTTCTGACGTAGCGAACATTCACGTCATGTGACTGATCAGCTGTTTCCGCTGTAACATCGCTAAAACTAGTTGGCATGACAGAATAAATACAACTTGCCCGATAGCAACACATTCCTGAAATATTCTCACCATTTTGCCGAGATGTGTGGTTTGGTTCCTGTTTTCAACCGCTACTTCCTGTTTACTGTAGACGTGCGTAACGCTGACGTCTGACGTAATGCCGCTTTGCATGGCCTGCTGGATTCGCTTCAAGCCAGTTGATGGAAACATTTCTGATTCACATTAATTTTTATTTACATTTTTGCGAATTTTCAAAAATTCGCTCAAAATTCGAATTGAAAATAGATGAAAACACGGTTAGTAACTGTTAAAAACTGCTCTCTTTCATAGGATCCCCCTCTAGTTAGAACAATAGATCTTTTTGATAACCATTTACTTCAGCTATAAAAACAAGACTGTACATATATTGCATTTTAGTTTTCAAGTGTTTTATATTTTATTAATGGTACACTGACAACGCCATGTAATATACTTTGCATTTTATATAAATGATGTAGACTGGTTGCTCTTTTGCAAGCTTTTTTCCGCTTGAACATTGATTTTGAACACTGTCTCCCGTTCACCCATTTTTATTTGAACCGGAGTGCATTGACAGCAATGAGAATGAAGAAATTACTAAGCCTGGAACTGAAAATAATAAATACTAAATACAGTAGATGGGTCACAAGATACTGGATCCGATGTAAAGTCAAACTTCAATCCACCAAGTATCACAGAGCAATACACAACCCTTAGCACACAACCACACATTAATCACCACAAGTGCACATGTATGACAGCTGCTGCCCTGAGGCTGGAGTACAGCAGAACTAGTTCATGAAAAGCATCTCAGCTTTACCTTTCTCCAGAGCTATTACTGTTAACTTTAGAACTAATATACTACACATGATCACATTTTATTCCAAAGTCCATGCTCAATAATACTAATAATAATAACAATCACATTTTATTGTTTTGACCCATATGACAGGATAAGGACTAAGAGAAAATGTAACTTCATTGTCAGACATAACTTTTTAGCCCTGATTCCTTTTGTTTTAGTCTCAACTGTAACCTATATCCATAATGCCCCAGAATGCATTGTGCCAGTTAAATACTGGCTAATTCCTCAAATGAAAAATGTAATAAACATATGTAGTGGGCATGACCATGCCCGTTCTGATACTTGAACTGTCCCAGTGACACCTTTTCACTGATACTCTCAGAAAAAGGACATTAACACTATTTTATTACATTATTTTGAATCAAAACACAATAAGTCATAAGAGACTCTCTTATTCCTCTTTTTGTGTTAATGAATAACCTTGTGTTACTTGTATAAGCATTATTGAATTCAATGTTTGTTAAGTCAAAGACTGTTTAATTCAAACTGTTTAATTCAAGTTGGAAATCCAATGTTATTTCAAAATAATGATCACTTCTTCATATGATGAATCAAACGGTGAAAGTGAATTAATATGTCAGACTGAACTCGATCAGTTTTGTTAGAAGTTAGAACACAGTTTTAATCAGTTGTTTTATGAAGCTGGCTCCAGTCTAATCTGTTTCTCTGTCTTCATTCTAAACAACTTCTTCTCTGTTCTAAAAACTGATCTTCTCCTATCCGAGTGACCTTCATCCACTGGTTTGTTTGGACCAATCAGAGAAGAACAACAAGTCACTGATCACAGATCCTTCCTTAAAGTTCTAAGCTTTTGCTGGAACTGAGGAGTTTGCTGAGGACCTCAATGCCATGAGGTTCCCCAAGGAACTGATGATCGTCTGGTCAACACGCTAATGACCACGTCATTCAGTTAAAGACTTATAACTTGCCAAGTTATAAGTCATCTTCAACAGCTGAAAAAGCTCTTTTATTGACATTCCTTTAAGGAACGTCTTATCTTGAAAACAACACCAGGAGCTGCCGTTACTTTCGGTTCGAGTCAAGGCGCACGTCTGGAGACGCTGAGAACGGTAAACGAACTGACCAAACTGGACCGAGGGAGACTGACCATCTTCATGAGGTAAAAGTCGTCAAATGCTTTGCCAAGGGTACCAACGTGTAGCCGAGTTCGGCCGGAGAACTGCCATGCTTCTGGTTAAAACACATCAAGATAACTCCCTGACTCTTAACTTCTTTTCCTCCATTTCCTTCCTCCTAAACCTTCATCTTCCTAAGCCAGAAACTAAGTTAATGTACCTGCAGCAATGAGTAAAATATCATCCTTCACTTGTTCTGTTGTTCCTATATTTCATCTGTGCTGAAGTTAATTATAGGAAAAATAATCAACCAATCATGTACAAATGTGTGATGTAATTTACAATTATGTTAAATAAATGGTCCAGTCCTGCTGTACCAACATAAGTTTAACGTTTCCTGTGAATTACATCTGGTCAAGGTATAGAATTATTGGTATTAACTGAAAAAGAGAGAACTCGTTTAATTAATGATGTATTTTTGTGTCAGTCTAAACCCTGCCAATTTATACATCTAAAATATAGGTAAGTCAGTAAACTGACCCCGTCCTATATTACTACATTGGTGGCCCGTGAACAGGTCTCTGAAAGTTTAATATTTAATATTTCTGTACTTTGAATGTTGGCATATTTTGTACAAGTTTTTAGACTCTGAAAACGATAGTTTTTTGGCTGGGAAAGTGTGTCAAGCTGCAGGAAACTGCTGGTTAATGTCACTTGTAGCTGAGGAATTGTCTTTACTCAACTTGTAAACGTGTGTTGAAGTTTTTGGGTTAAAATTTGATGTTGCTGTGTGGTTCTGGTTCTGAGTCGTTTGGACTCTTTGCTGACGTGTCACAGATAAAAGCGCATCTACGTTTGACCGCCGTGTCAAACGGTGCCTATAAGAGCTTCATAGTTCATCTGAAAATTGCTGTCGAGTGGTATCGTTACATTTTAAGCAGGAATAATAGCATTTTGTGTCTGAAGCTGTCGGATCTGGTTCTGACCCGGTCCAGTTGTTAGCTCTGACGTGTTGCTGCAGATACGGTAAAAAGTCCGTGTTGGCGACATTTATCTTGCTATTTTTACTGGGCGCAGCTTGGTAAAACTGTTCTGATGTGAAACGATTCGTTCACAGAATTTTTGTGGTGAATTTTAGCGTTTTATGTGTTGAAAAAGAGTCTGGGTTTGATAAGCTATATGCTGACGCTACGTTCATAACATCTGTTGTCATGCTGTGGTTGGTTCAAGGTGATCACGTGATACGCAGTTGATCGTCAAATTTCAGTTTTGTTCACACAATTCTGACAGATTATCTGGCTTGTTTCGTTTTTAGGCATAAAATATCGTCAGAAACTGTTTAACCGCGGTGTTGTGAGATATTTAAAGGGGTTTTAGAGCGTTTAGACGTCGGGAGAACACAAACGTCCGACTGCACGCACGTCCCTAAATGCAACACGAACGACACGTCAACGGAAGTGACGTACCCAGATAGAGAAAAAAAGGAAAAAGATCGTTTCTTTTTATATCTAAAATCCACAGAACTTGTTCTAAACATTTTAAACAAATCCATTCGTTTCTTAAATGAACGTTTGTTTAGGCGATTGTCACATCCAGGCTAAAACTCATCCCAAAAGTTGACGTTTAACCGATTTAGTTTAAAGCTACGGCTAAATGCTAAAAGGTAGTCAACGCGGCCTTAGAGCCAACAGCGCCACTATAGCGGCCAGAATGAGTAATTACAGTCACATTGTGGTAATTTAAGCTTTGAAAACCTGCAATCTGCTGGTTAAAAGAATGAGAACAAGAAACATTTACACAGAATAGATGCTAAACCCTCTGCATTTATTTTAAAACATCTGTAATGTTATGTTGAGCATACAAAAACTCCAGTTTATTTTAAATAAAAAAATATTTAAAATAACAAACAAGAAATCCTATTTTCACTCCTGATAACTGTCAAAATACAGCAAAACAGTTTAGCCAAACTGCAATACATCTTTTTAAGGCATGATGGAGCAGCTTCCTGGGAACATTTTAGTGTGAATATTGCATTTATTTCAAATCTTTTAAAAAGTGTTTGAGTAAGTAAAACAAAAATCATGCTTGTGTTAGTTAGTAACTGTTGTTAAAAAATAAGTTATATATAAAGTTAACACTGCGGGCATTTAACTTTTACAATTCATTAAGGGTAAACCCTGAAAGAAGGTACCTATGAATAGAAATACTTATTACACGGTGAAACACTTAAACCACACAGCTGGTTAGTTTGATTGACTCAGTGCTACATTAAAAGTGAAGATTTATTTGCACACATTAAAATACGAACTGTCTTATTGATTTTCACAAAAAATCAAAACAAAGATGGAAGTTCAAGAAGGTGCGCGTCCAAGGGTCATACAGTATGTGCCTCTAGTAGACTCATACATCAAAGGATCCGAAGAGGGACCCCAAAGCCGAGGACCATCCAAGGGTCATACAGTATGTGCCTCTAGTAGACTCATACATCAAAGGATCCGAAGAGGGACCCCAAAGCCGAGGACCTGCTCCCCCTGCACCTCGCACAGAGAGAAAATCTCTCTCATTGTGTGGTGACTACTTAGCTGCCCGAAATGTCTTGCAGGAAAAAGATGAACATCCTTTGCATTTCTTTGACAGGATTTTCAAGGCGTATGCAGGCGACATAATGGAACCGGGACTTGAAGAGCAGACGCTTTTCAAATCTGTTTTCAGAAATAATCTAATCTCTGATATTAGATTCAAGTTGCCATTGTACACCTGGTGTCAATTAGAAGTAACATCTTTGGATGAAATCAAACAGGGTGCTGTTACGGTCTTTGAGGCTCACATGCAAAGCAGAACACCCTCTGAGGTGTGCCCAGGTCAAAAGGTCGTATCCCAGTCGCTAAAAATAGAAGAGGTTCTCTCTCCTATAGAAAGCGAGAATAAACGCTGTCGTATCAAAGGCCCTCTGACTTCAGAAGAGAGGGAGAACATACGTCGGTTGTTGGAAGAGTTGGGTAATGCAAGCAAGGATATACAAGATTTTCAAACTGACAAACAACAAAATGTTGGTGCCAGCTGGAACGGTGACTTACAATGGTTTAAAGGGAGCCCCGCTCCTGGAGCTCCTCAGATTGAAAAGTCTGAGACAAGCGATGAACCACAAAAGGTAGGTGTTCACTCTTTAAGAGACCCAAAATGGTTCAGAACGAACCAGGTGGGTGAAAACCAAGGTCTACCGGTGGGTGAACTTCAAAAGGAATTGAAGTATGAGGACCTAAACTCATGTAACAATGCGTGGTCCCAACAGAAACCCCCGAGCCTCGGAACTGCACCTCCCGCGCCTCGAACAGAACAGTTTGAGACATGCAAAGAGTCACGAATGCTCCAGAAAAAAGGTACAACACCTCTATGCTCGGACGAGACAGAGGAAGTAAGTAGTTTGTTAGTAGATTTGAATGTTACAATGCTTGACCAACCTGATACAATGAGTGGCGTTATCATTGATAATGACACTATCAACATTGACCTACCTGGAGCAATGTGCAACACTATCTTTCACAAAAACTCAGAGCTCACGGTTAACAACAATAACATCGACACAGATGCCACAGATGTTGACAGCAAACAAAATGCTGACAGTCAACAAGATCCTGAAGGTCATGACACGGTCTCTCTAACAGATGGTACCGTAGAAGGCACGGTTGACTCCCCAACCGAGATCACTAGCCCGGTAAGTGAACCTTCAAATACAGGTGAGGCAGATGAGACCCAAAAGTTGGACCAAACTCTGGCCCAACAAGAGAACCTCCTTTGTGAGCTGACACATTCAGCACTCCCTGACCACTGCCTACCACAGGTAGTGAAAGGTGTTGAGATCCAAGGATCCCACACCGAAGACGCTGTACTGTCCTCTGGGACAGGTAATTCGGCAATCAACCAAGCTTTCAATGAAACCTTGGTTCAAGGGCATGTGAGTCCAGAAAATGACAGTCAACCAAACACTGACAGTCACTTGGACATCATTGTTGCAGATTACGAGGACCCCTCATCAGACAAGAAGGGGGCAAACTCACATTACCTACCACAGGTAGAGAAAGGTGTGGAGATCCAAGGACCCCACACCGAGGTTGCTGTACTGTCCTCTGGGACAGGTAATTCGGCTATCAGCCAAGCTTTCGATGAGACCTTGGTTCAGGGACATTTGTGTCTAGAACTGGTCAGAAATGACATAGTTTTTACAGACTCAAAGAGCCTCTCTTCAGTCAAGACGTGGGAAGACACACACAACGACAGTGACCCATCGCAGTCTGTACAATCAGACACACCTGCGACTACGCCGACGGTTGTGACACACCTGAATTACATGGAACGAGGTAAACGTAAGAAGATACGTTGGCCGAAACCTAAAAGGTTCCTGTGTACTGTCTACTCTCAGCTGCGAAAACAGCTTAAACTATACAATGGCATCCTAACTTGTGCCCATGGACGGACGTCCTCACCTGTGTTCGTGGTCCTCCATGACCTCAGGGGGGTGATGTTAGGTCATGCCCAAGACAAAGACAAATATTTCAATAACCCCCCAAACGACAAAGATCTCGCAAACTCACAGACTTCATGGGAAATTAAGGTCGTCCAAGCACACGATAGTAAATAAACTAAACAGTTTAAACTATATTAGTTGCTAAAAGAAACGGCTCCAACTAGAACTTAGAAACGCTAAGGCTAAAACCCACAACAAAAAACTAACCTTAACAACCGTTTAAATCTGCAGGATTTAATTGACATCGGTTATAAAGCTAAGACCTGTTTTTATTGTGTGATACACGTTGACACTGACCCCGTCCTATATTACTACACTACAAAAGAGGTTGTACCCCTTTTCCTGCATGAATTTCTCTTATTTAAAAAAAGAAACATTACTTAAACATTTCAACAAAACTTAATAAAATTGTGAGTTATTAATTTGTTGATGCTGCAGATTTTGGTTTTTGAAAAATCTTTGAAACTGTACGAGGGCTACTATACACAAAATAAAAAGCAACAGTCCACAACAAGCAAACACCTTCTTTTCGATACATAACTGGATGAGTGTAAATAAGGAAATAATGGAAACTGCAAAACTTTTTTCACATTAAAAGCCACATTGACGTACACGGGTGTCTGTTATTGCATGGTTCCATGGTGTAGCGGGCATCACGTCTGCTTAACACGCAGAAGGTCCTGGGTTCAATCCCCAGTGGAACCATCATTCCCTGTATGTTCCTCACAAACAAAAACCTGCAACAATCATTCGAGTTGCTTCATCTTACATTGTAGAAGGGACAATATTTTAATGCGGTAATCTGCTGTTTGTTGTAGAAGTTACTAAGTTATAAATCTTGGCAAAACACTATGAAGTTGCATGACGTTTTCAAAGATTGTATTCAAGGTTTACTTTAAGAAAATGTTTTAACATAGGTTGACTTAAAAGATGTCTACAGTCATTCTCAGACCCTGATTTTGACTTGTATTGACTGTAGGAGCTTCATTATGTCGAAAGGAATTCCAAACTACCTTGCTTTGAAAGCTCCATTGTAAGAACAAAAATGAAGATAACCAGTGAAGTATCTGTGGACTTCCGAATATGGGTACTTTACCAAAGTTGAAAAAGAGGATGTCATAAAGAAGACAGGAACAAGGTGTGTTTGATAAGTTACCTCTGATTGAGCTACGTTGATTCCAAAGTGCAGCAGTCACAAGGTCTAATTCACATGTAGGTCCTGGGTACAACCCCAAGTGCAACCAACCAGGACCAATGTTTTCCAGAGGCCAGTCAAGAACTATTGTTTGTTCCAGAAAGCAGTGTTGACGATCAATTCCTTTTCCTTGTCCTCTGGTCATATTGTCAGGCAAGTTGGACAGCCTTATCACTGTCAAATCTGTCTCAATTGCTGTATTCAACTAGAGAAAGTCTTCTACACAACAAAGTGAAATTGTGAGGTAGTAAAATTGTTGATGTTATGGGTTTAAGTTTTAGAAAAATCTTTGCAATTGTACAAGATGTGCAAAACCATTAAGTGAAAGAAAACAGTATGCAGCTGGCAAACCCCTTCGTCTGGAATAACACAACCGGATGATTGACTAAAATTGAGGAAACTGATCACCGCAAGACTTTCACAGACATGAGAAGTCACACTAAGTAAACAGATGGCATGTGCTGTGAGGTTCCATGGTGTAGCGGGCATCACTCTGTTTAACACGCATAAGGTCCAGGGTTCAAGTCCCAGTGGAACCAAAAGTTGTCCATCTTTTCTATTAGGGCTGTGCGATATGACGATATATATCGTGGGGACGATAGAAACGTGTCTATCGTGCTACTTTCCTTCTATCGTCTCTATCGTGATAAATAAGAATAAAAAATAACGGTCGCAAAGAAGCTTCATATTGTGGTTTTGCGAGATGACGGCGCTGCTTTATGTTTGACGCACGCGCGGGTTTGCGACACATGCTTTACGTTGTTAAACTCGAGTTCAACAGAGACGCAGCCGGCATGAAGCCGGTGTCACCAGATATCTATGGGTGTCACAACATGGAGAAACAGCTGCGCAGGCAGCCCAAGAAGAAGAACTTTTACCAAAAAGAGGGGGAAGCTCACCTTGTTAGCTTCCATTATTTCGCTCCGCTGAAACTCGGAGACAAAATGGGTCCAGAGGACACGAAGTCCAACCGAGTCCGAACTCGGGTCCAGTTAACCAATACAAAACAGACCAGAGACACAACAGAACCGGAATCAAACGCAACGTTTTCTCTTTTCTGTTTCTTTGCCTTGTTTACTCCAGATTCCAGTCAGAGCGGATTTCTTCTTCGTGGGTTTTATTAGCAGCCGTTGTTTTACCGCCACCTGCAGGAAAAATTTGGACCAAAGTAGATCCAAAGTTGGACCAAAGTAGAAACTTTGGTCCAAATTTCCTTGTTCTTTTTGTTCACATTCTTATAATTGTAACTGTATCTGTAGTAAAATAAAATAAAAAATAAAATAAAAACTTTGGTCCAAATTTTTCCTGTACATCGTGTTGTACACACAACACGATGTGTTTGTGTGTACTTGAAAAATTTGGACCAAAGTTTTTTTTTTTATATTGTGATATATATCGTTATCGTGATATAAAAAAGTCCATATCGTTATATATGATTTTTTTTTCCATATCGCCCAGCCCTATTTTCTATTGTTTTAATAGAATAAGTTTTGACCAGCAGATCATTATCATTGAACCTCATATCATACAGCAAAGGAGGTTGTACCCCTTTTCCTGCATGAATTTCTCTTGTTTAAAAAAAGAAACATTACTTAAACCTTTCAACAAAACTTAATAAAATTGTGAGTTATTAATTTGTTGATGCTGCAGATTTTGGTTTTTGAAAAATCTTTGAAACTGTACGAAGGCTACTATACACAAAATAAAAAGCAACAGTCCACAACAAGCAAACAGCTCCTTTTCGATACATAACTGGATGAGTGTAAATAAGGAAATAATTGAAACTGCAAAACTTTTTTCACATTAAAAGCCACATTGACGTACACGGGTGTCTGTTATTGCATGGTTCCATGGTGTAGCGGGCATCACGTCTGCTTAACACGCAGAAGGTCCTGGGTTCAAACCCCAGTGGAACCATCATTCCCTGTATGTTCCTCACAAACAAAAACTTGCAACAATCATTCGAGTTGCTTCATCTTACATTGTAGAAGGGACAATATTTTAATGCGGTAATCTGCTGTTTGTTGTAGAAGTTACTAAGTTATAAATCTTGGCAAAACACTATGAAGTTGCATGACGTTTTCAAAGATTGTATTCAAGGTTTACTTTAAGAAAATGTTTTAACATAGGTTGACTTAAAAGATGTCTACAGTCATTCTCAGACCCTGATTTTGACTTGTATTGACTGTAGGAGCTTCATTATGTCGAAAGGAATTCCAAACTACCTTGCTTTGAAAGCTCCATTGTAAGAACAAAAATGAAGATAACCAGTGAAGTATCTGTGGACTTCCGAATATAGGTACTTTACCAAAGTTGAAAAAGAGGATGTCATAAAGAAGACAGGAACAAGGTGTGTTTGATAAGTTACCTCTGATTGAGCTACGTTGATTCCAAAGTGCAGCAGTCACAAGGTCTAATTCACATGTAGGTCCTGGGTACAACCCCAAGTGCAACCAACCAGGACCAATGTTTTCCAGAGGCCAGTCAAGAACTATTGTTTGTTCCAGAAAGCAGTGTTGACGATCAATTCCTTTTCCTTGTCCTCTGGTCATATTGTCAGGCAAGTTGGACAGCCTTATCACTGTCAAATCTGTCTCAATTGTTGTATTCAACTAGAGAAAGTCTTCTACACAACAAAGTGAAATTGTGAGGTAGTAAAATTGTTGATGTTATGGGTTTAAGATTTAGAAAAATCTTTGCAATTGTACAAGAGGTGCAAAACCATTAAGTGAAAGAAAACAGTATGCAGCTGGCAAACCCCTTCGTCTGGAATAACACAACCGGATGATTGAGTAAAATTGAGGAAACTGATCACCGCAAGACTTTCACAGACATGAGAAGTCACACTAAGTAAACAGATGGCATGTGCTGTGAGGTTCCATGGTGTAGCGGGCATCACGTCTGTTTCACACGCAGAAGGTCCTGGGTTCAAGTCCCAGTGGAACCAAAAGTTGTCCATCTTTTCTATTGTTTTAATAGAATAAGTTTTGACCAGCAGATCATTATCATTGAACCTCATATCATACTACAAAGGAGGTTGTACCCCTTTTCCTGCATGAATTTCTCTTATTTAAAAAAAGAAACATTACTTAAACATTTCAACAAAACTTAATAAAATTGTGAGTTATTAATTTGTTGATGCTGCAGATTTTGGTTTTTGAAAAATCTTTGAAACTGTACGAGGGCTACTATACACAAAATAAAAAGCAACAGTCCACAACAAGCAAACACCTTCTTTTCGATACATAACTGGATGAGTGTAAATAAGGAAATAATGGAAACTGCAAAACTTTTTTCACATTAAAAGCCACATTGACGTACACGGGTGTGTGTTATTGCATGGTTCCATGGTGTAGCGGGCATCACGTCTGCTTAACATGCAGAAGGTCCTGAGTTCAAACCCCAGTGGAACCTTCTTTCCTTGTATGTTCCTCACGAACAAAAACCTGCAACAATCATTCAAGTTGCTTCATCTTACATTGTAGAAGGGACAATATTTTAATGCGGTAATCTGTTGTTTGTTGTAGAAGTTACTAAGTTATAAATCTTGGCAAAACACTATGAAGTTGCATGACGTTTTCAAAGATTGTATTCAAGGTTTACTTTAAGAAAATGTTTTAACATAGGTTGACTTAAAAGATGTCTACAGTCATTCTCAGACCCTGATTTTGACTTGTATTGACTGTAGGAGCTTCATTATGTCGAAAGGAATTCCAAACTACCTTGCTTTGAAAGCTCCATTGTAAGAACAAAAATGAAGATAACCAGTGAAGTATCTGTGGACTTCCGAATATGGGTACTTTACCAAAGTTGAAAAAGAGGATGTCATAAAGAAGACAGGAACAAGGTGTGTTTGATAAGTTACCTCTGATTGAGCTACGTTGATTCCAAAGTGCAGCAGTCACAAGGTCTAATTCACATGTAGGTCCTGGGTACAACCCCAAGTGCAACCAACCAGGACCAATGTTTTCCAGAGGCCAGTCAAGAACTATTGTTTGTTCCAGAAAGCAGTGTTGACGATCAATTCCTTTTCCTTGTCCTCTGGTCATATTGTCAGGCAAGTTGGACAGCCTTATCACTGTCAAATCTGTCTCAATTGTTGTATTCAACTAGAGAAAGTCTTCTACACAACAAAGTGAAATTGTGAGGTAGTAAAATTGTTGATGTTATGGGTTTAAGTTTTAGAAAAATCTTTGCAATTGTACAAGAGGTGCAAAACCATTAAGTGAAAGAAAACAGTATGCAGCTGGCAAACCCCTTCGTCTGGAATAACACAACCGGATGATTGACTAAAATTGAGGAAACTGATCACCGCAAGACTTTCACAGACATGAGAAGTCACACTAAGTAAACAGATGGCATGTGCTGTGAGGTTCCATGGTGTAGCGGGCATCACGTCTGTTTCACACGCAGAAGGTCCTGGGTTCAAGTCCTAGTGGAACCAAAAATTGTCCATCTTTACTATTGTTTTAATAGAATAAGTTTTGACCAGCAGATCATTATCATTGAACCTCATATCATACTACTGTAGTGGACCTACCCAGGGTCAAACTAAGGTTTTTGAACTGTCCAGTGATGACCTTCACTGATACTCTCAGAAAAATGACATTAACACTATTTTATTACATTATTTTGAATCAAAACACAATAAGTCATAAGAGACTCTCTTATTCCTCTATTTTTGTGTTAATGAATAACCTTGTGTTACTTGTATAAGCATTATTGAATTCAATGTTTGTTAAGTCAAAGACTGTTTAATTCAATCTTTCCCTGTATGTTCCTCACAAACAAAAACCTGCAACAATCGTTCGAGTTGCTTCATCTTACATTGTAGAAGTGACAATATTTTACTGCGGTAATCTGCTGTTTGTTGTAGAAGTTACTAAGTTATAAATCTTGGCAAAACACTATGAAGTTGCATGACGTTTTCAAAGATTGTATTCAAGGTTTACTTTAAGAAAATGTTTTAACATAGGTTGACTTAAAAGATGTCTACAGTCATTCTCAGACCCTGATTTTGACCTGTATTGACTGTAGGAGCTTCATTATGTCGAAAGGAATTCCAAACTACCTTGCTTTGAAAGCTCCATTGTAAGAACAAAAATGAAGATAACCAGTGAAGTATCTGTGGACTTCCGAATATAGGTACTTTACCAAAGTTGAAAAAGAGGATGTCATAAAGAAGACAGGAACAAGGTGTGTTTGATAAGTTACCTCTGATTGAGCTACGTTGATTCCAAAGTGCAGCAGTCACAAGGTCTAATTCACATGTAGGTCCTGGGTACAACCCCAAGTGCAACCAACCAGGACCAATGTTTTCCAGAGGCCAGTCAAGAACTATTGTTTGTTCCAGAAAGCAGTGTTGACGATCAATTCCTTTTCCTTGTCCTCTGGTCATATTGTCAGGCAAGTTGGACAGCCTTATCACTGTCAAATCTGTCTCAATTGTTGTATTCAACTAGAGAAAGTCTTCTACACAACAAAGTGAAATTGTGAGGTAGTAAAATTGTTGATGTTATGGGTTTAAGTTTTAGAAAAATCTTTGCAATTGTACAAGAGGTGCAAAACCATTAAGTGAAAGAAAACAGTATGCAGCTGGCAAACCCCTTCGTCTGGAATAACACAACCGGATGATTGACTAAAATTGAGGAAACTGATCACCGCAAGACTTTCACAGACATGAGAAGTCACACTAAGTAAACAGATGGCATGTGCTGTGAGGTTCCATGGTGTAGCGGGCATCACGTCTGTTTCACACGCAGAAGGTCCTGGGTTCAAGTCCTAGTGGAACCAAAAATTGTCCATCTTTACTATTGTTTTAATAGAATAAGTTTTGACCAGCAGATCATTATCATTGAACCTCATATCATACTACTGTAGTGGACCTACCCAGGGTCAAACTAAGGTTTTTGAACTGTCCAGTGATGACCTTCACTGATACTCTCAGAAAAATGACATTAACACTATTTTATTACATTATTTTGAATCAAAACACAATAAGTCATAAGAGACTCTCTTATTCCTCTATTTTTGTGTTAATGAATAACCTTGTGTTACTTGTA
>JBBPBX010059434.1:0-21772 GCA_038048925.1 Garcialebias charrua
GGATCACCACCGCGACCAGAGTAGTATTACCCCCGACTTCCGGAAAATTCTGGAAAAATACGAGTGCGCATGCGCGATGACGTCAACTGGTAAAAGGTCTATTGTTGTGGTTTTTTGTCTTACTTTCTGTCTTTCCTTTCCTTTCTCTCTATTATAAAAAAAAATAAAAATTCATATTGGAGTGAGAGGATGGCTGTAAGGTGAGAAGGGAGGCCATCTATAAAAGGAAAAAATAAATAAAAAAATAACATGAAAATAGCTAATAATCAAATAACATACTTTTGTCTAAATCTGCTCCATCTTAAGCCCTCGTTATACTCGCGCTTTGGTCCGCAAGCTGGAGCCGGCTCCATGTGTTTAGAGTTTCGCCGCTTTGTTTATAATTGACGCACAGCAGCGCATGGCAAGTGCTGTTCTTTGAGCCCAGTCCACGGCGTCAACGGCAAAAGTCAACGGTGTGGCGCGCGCACTAGCCTTGCAGAGTTTCAAAAATTCGGAGGTGCGCGACACGTGCCAAGATGACGCGCGGGGCCAACGCGATGGGGGCGGGGACTGCAATATCGCGTCACTTTGGCTCGCGCCCCTCGCGCGTTGCGCGACACGTCGAGTATAAATCTAGCTTTACTGCACTACATTTATCTGACATTATCTAAAAATACAGTGATCTGTGTGGAAAGACATACGTTTGTACATTTTATTTTGAGCAAGTTTGAATAATCCTTTTTGCTACTCAGTGGATTTCCATACAACTTTTGTCAAATTTTATGCCCTGCAAATTATACATCAAGGCTGCATCTGGAATAATGTTCTGTGGGTTTTGATAGTGGTAAATCATATAATGTAAACAAAATCTGTAAATAAATAAATAAAACTTTTATTTTTTATTTTTTACCATACACAACTATGGAATTTTGGCAAAACTGTTGAGAAAGCCCAGTCCTGTTAACAACTCTAAACTTTGAGCATTCTACACAGTATAAACATCAGTGAATGTTTGAACTGGCCAAAGCAAATCTGATTTCACATGACTAACCTGGTATTTTGATATCGGTTATGGATTTTATACAATATCAATTTAGGTTTATCGATTTTTCTACAAGATTTGTCCAACAGATTGTTCAACCTATAGTTATTATCATATACAGTAATTGCATGAACGTTTATGAAACATTTATAATTTTCTATATTTCTGCATCCATATTCAGATTTTTACAAAGTCCTAAAGTGTCAGGCTGGGTTTTGGACTGCCCCCTCTCTGATACTTCCGAGGCTACTTAGTGTCGCGCTCCTGCCACATGGCCCCCCCTGGTAGGTGTTCCCTTGCCTGCGGGCGTGCTTGGGGCCCTCACTATCTGGGGTTGGGCGCTTGGGCGTTTGTCGGCTCGGCCTGGTGGCTGCCTGGTGGGGCTCGTGCCCTCTGGTCCGGTCGGGTCTGGGCCCGAGGGGTGGGCGTCCCCGGTGCCCGAGCCTCGGTGACCGGCCCTGGGGCTACGTCGGCGCGGCGGGCTCCGGCGGGGGCCTGTGAATTTGTCGCGGGCGACACCGGGGGGTCATTGTATGTGGTCGCTGGTAGGGGTTCGTCCAGTTCTTCCCCTTGGTAGGATCTGGGGAGTGGGCTAGTGGCTCGTCCTGTTCGGGCAGTCCTGGGGACTCTGGGCTCGGGGTCCTTCCTGGGGTCTTGGGCTTTGATCGCTCCTTCGTCTGCCTCGGGCTTTGGGGGGACGGATCTCTGATGCTTCACAGTCGCTACTAAATGTTCTATTGGAGGAACCTTATACACTTATGCATGCTCACAACCACACACAAATGGATGCAGGGATGTATATATATATATATATATATATATATATATATATATATATATATATATACATATATATATATATATCCATCCATCCATCCATTTTCTTCCGCTTATCCGGGGTCGGGTCGCGGGGGTAGCAGCCTAAGTAGGGAGGCCCAGACTTCCCTCTCCCCAGCCACTTGGAGCAGCTCCTCTGGGGGAATCCCAAGGCGTTCCCAGGCCAGCCGAGAAACATAGTCCCTCCAGCGTATCCTGGGTCTTCCTCTGGGTCTCCTCCCGGTGACACATAAATGGATGCAGGGATGTATATATATATATATATATATATATATATATATATATATATATATGCAGATATGTAGATGGGTATATAAATGAATATAAAAGTATATGTATGTATACTACTGTATATATATATCTGTAGATATGTAGATGGGTATATATATAAATGAATATAAAAGTATATGTATGTATACTACTGTATATATATAGTTGTAGATATGGGTATGTGTATTTATAGAATTCTACTGCAAGCTCATGAATATTATTAGTCTTTATGCATGTATGTTCCATTGTTGTGTTCTGTCATGTGCTTTGCAGGATTGTGGACGGAGGTTGGGTGTGTTTGCCTTGTGCTCTTTTGGTTGATAATTGTTGATTTGTTGTCCTTACTTTCTCTTTTCTTTCTTTCTCTCTTAAAAAAAAAAAATATATTGGAGTGAGAGGATGGCTAAAAGGTGTGAAGGGAGGCCATCTATAAATGGAAAAAAAAAAAGTAGATTAAAGAGAAACTACACTCCAAATTAAAGGGATTGTGACGATTTTTTTACTATTCATAAAATTGCTCAAAATATATATATTTTATCATTTAAATATGTTTGTTTTTGCAAACAAAATGATAAATCACTTTAATTTTGCTTTAAAAGTGATTTTGAACTTCAAGCCGTGTTTAATCATGGGAAATCCCATTACACGCGAACGCACCATCTGTGATGTCACACCGGGCAGAGCTCTGGGCTTGTCACAGTGCGCAGGTATGAGCAGCTCGACATGAAGGAAGTCTGATACAGAATCAGACCTAAATTAGATCCTGTTGTTTCTTGTTCCATCACCCAAACAATTTTCTGCTTCCCAAAATGAAGACAAATAGCTCAAATCTTCACATAGATTGCTAAATTCGTCCAGTTTTAAATTGTCCGCTATTAAAGACACCACAGCCCTCTGCCCAGTGTGACATCACATATGGTGCGTTCGAGTGTAATCGGATTTCCCATGATTAAACACGGCTTGAAGTTCAAAATCACTTTTAAAGCAAAATTAAAGTGATTTATCATTTTGTTTGCAAAAACAAACATATTTAAATGATAAAATATATATATTTTGAGCAATTTTATGAATAGTAAAAAAATCATGTCACAATCCCTTTAACTTTTTTAGCTGATAAACTCCCTAGAATGTGTCTAAAATGTTGTATAGCACTACGTCTGTGTTAATCTTCACATATTTGTGCATATTGGTTTAAATCTGCAATATTTGGTCTAAAAACGTGTTTACGGTAACCCTATGGGTTGAACAGAGGAATTGCACCTTAATTTTCTTATTGGTCAAGGACTGTTCACTCCGACGTGTCTTGTACACTCTGACGTCACAAAAGTGGTTCAAGCAGAGATGAGAAGGTCCGCGCTGCAGTTCATACCTTATATGGAAGTGGTACATTGCACTCCGGAACAGCTCTGCAGCAAAGCATATTATAGTCTTCGGAATGGCACTAGTTATTTGTATATTTTAACCTATGTATTGTATGAATACTTTCCACTTCATCGAAACTATTTGGTTGTATTTGTTTTCTTATTGTGCGATGAACGAGCAATGCATGAATGCCAAGATGGGGCAATGGTGTAGGAGTGGGTTTGGGGTCCGACAGACCCAGGTTCGAACCCCGGTCAAGGCATACGGTGTAAGTAAGTAAGTAAGTAAGTAAACTTTATTTATATAGCACCTTTCACAGATATAAAATCACAAAGTGCTTTACAAAAGAAATACACATAATAAAATCATACTAAAATTATACTAAAATTATACACTCTTAAAACATGCTATACACAAAGGTTACACATGATAAACTCTAAAACCAATAAGTACAATTAACCATAAGCCTGTTTAAAAAGACAAGTCTTACAGGGTATATGCAGGAATAATGAAGTTAATTTCAATACCTTTTCAAGACTTTTTAAAGACCTTCCAAAATAAATTCAAGACCTTATCGTCACTTTGTTTTATTAAGCAACAAATCTTTGATTTACAAAACTGCTGTTGTTTTCAATTACTGTAAATCTGTGAATCTCAAACTTACAACAGAACTGAGATACAGTGGAAAGAAAAAAGTTCAAAAGAAGAAACTGAACCACGACTAGGTTTAAGAAAATATAGCTTAGGTTACAACAAGACTCGTAGCTATTTTAAAGTAACTTGGTTGAACAATGGCGAATAAGAAATAAACACGGTTATTCTCGGCGACAGGCCTCAGCCATTCTTGAAAATCAGGCATCTCCAACCAGGAGTCCGAAAACTTGCATTTACCCATTGTTCTCACGGTCTCACGGCTACTTACTCAAACACACAAGCTCAACTTGGAGATAAAGCAGCATGTGCACGAGATAGGCCTAGCCGTAAAGGCTGTTGTAACCTGACACCCTAAATTTGTGCGAAGCGGTTTCCGAATCATTCGCGGTGAGGAAAACAAATATTCGTCATACACACTTTTTGCTGTCAAATTATTTAAAGCTAGAACAGCAAAAAAAATAATACCTCATCAAATCGCTTTCAAGACTTTTTAATACTTTTCAAGACCCTTAATTTTCCCAAAATTGATTTATCAACTTTTAATAACTTTCAAGACCCTGCATATACTCTGTCTTAAGACTTCTCTTAAATGCATCAGTCGACTCTGAGCCACGCATTGTTAGAGGGAGAGCATTCCAGAGCCTCGGTGCCACCACCTGAAATGCTCTATCACCACAGGTTTTAAAATGGGTTCTAGGGACCGACAGCAGTAGCTGATTAGAAGATCTCAGAGATCTAGAGTTCTAGTGTAGTATTATTTTCATTTTTTTTCCTAAAGCTTTTTGTTTTGGATAGATCGGGTAGGAATAGATAAATACATCTACATATTTATTCTTTGTTGTTGCTTGCTGTAAGTTGTTTGCTGGAGTTTTAGTTTGTTTTGGTTTGTTGCTAGAGGGGGCGTGAACGTAGCTCAACCACCCACCTCCTCCCCTCCTTGTCTCTCGACACTCCCATTTTCATGTGGGTTTTTGAATCTGGTCTGGGGGCGGAGCTACCGTTTCACAGTGGGTTGAGTACTTCTTTAAGAGAACCCAGTTAAATGAGACAAAATATTTTACGTGGTCATTTATTTGTTGCAGAAAATGATCCAATATTACATATTTGTGATGGTAAATGTATGTGAACCTCTAGGATTATCAGTTAATTTGAAGGTGAAATCCGAGTCAGGTGTTTTCAATCAATGGATGATGATCAAGTATGAGTGGGCACCTGTTTGATTTAAAGAACAGGATCTATCAAAGTCTGATCTTCACAACATGTTTGTGGAAGTGGATCATGGAGGAACAAAGGAGATTTCTGAGGAGCTCAGAAAAAGAGTTGTTGATGCTCATCAGGTTGGAAAATATTACAAAACTTCTGTAAAGAGTTTTGACTCCACCAATCAGACAGTTGTGTTCAAATGGAGGAACATCAAGACTATTGTTACCCTTCCCAGGAGTGGTGGACCAACAAAGATCACTCCAAGAGCAAGGGGCGAAATAGTCAGCGAGGTCACAAAAGAGTCCAGGGTAACTTCTAACAGAATCAGGCAGTGGGCGGTCGTGGCGTAGTGGTAATGGTAGTCGTCCCCCGATCGGAAGGTTGGCGGTTCGAATCCCGGTTCCCCACACCATGTGTCGTTGTGTCCTTGGGCAAGACACTTAACCCCGAGTTGCTCCCGGTAGGACTGGAAAGCACCTTGCATGGTAGTCTGCCGCTACCGGTGTATGAATGTGTGTAATGTGTGTGCATTCAATGTGTGTAGCACTTTGAGATTTTCACTAATGAAAAGTGCGTTATAAATTGAATTCATTATTATTATTATTATTAGAATCAGAATAAGCTTTATTATCATTGCACCGAGGAACAGCAAGAACATGTACGTACAGTCGTCCAAAAGATGGACGAAGTGTATGAAGCTGCAGCTGCACTAAGCTAACAACTGAAGGCCTCTCTCACATTGACTGATGTTAATGTTCATGAGTCCATGAAGAAGAACAGAAGTTATTGCTGGGTTTTGTTTATTATTTTGTACGGCGGACCGTAAAAATATATTGTCACTTAAAAAAAAACAACTTTTGGGTTTTGTTACCGTATTTATGTTGCGTCCACAGCGAGCTGGGACTTATTCTTTCAACCTTTATTTATCCAGGTTAGTCTCACTGAGTCACGAGAACTCATTAACAAGAGAGACCTGATTTAGACAGACAACATATAAAGTACAAACAACAATAAACTACAGTATAATGAAATTAAAATAAAATGGTGTTATAAAACAATAAATCAATGTGCCATAAAAAACATGGTAAAATACTAAAAACAAGAATGTTACACAAGAACGTAAAACAAAAAGCATATTTACATGTAATATGTTTATAATTAAGTACTGTATATGTTTTGTATTTTTATAGTACCGGTAGGTAGATCACTTGGACTGGGTCATTTTAAAGGTAGCTCACATGCAGAAAAAGTCTGGGCACCTCTGGTTTAAATGAAAAGAGTTATGTTTGTAGAAAGAAAAACTCTGTTCCTGCATAAGAACCTTTTCCCATCTGTGAAACATGGTGGTGGTAGTATCATGGTTTGGGCCTGTTTTGCTGCATGGACCAGGACTCCTTGCCATCATTGATGGAACAATGAATTCTGAATAATATCAGATAATTCTAAAGGAAAATGTCAGGACATCTGTCCAAGAACTGAGTCTCAAGAGAAGGTGGGTCATGCAGCAACACAATGACTCTAAACACACAAGATGTTCTACCAAAGAATGGTTCAAGATGAATAAAGTTCATGTTGTGGAATGGCCAAGTCAAAGTCCTGACCTTAATCCAATCTAGATGTTGTGGAAGGACCTGAAGCAGCAGTTAATGTGAGGAAACCACCAACATTCAAAGATGAAGCTGTTCTGTACGGAGGAATGGGATTAAGTTCCTCCAAGCCGGTGAGAAGGACTGATCAACAGTTACTGGAAATGTAATGGTGTTCCTTGCCTGCGGGCGTGCTTGGGGCCCTCACTATCTGGGGTTGGGTGCTTGGGCATTTGTCGGCTCGGCCTGGTGGCTGCCTGGTGGGGCTCGTGTCCTCTGGTCCTGTCGAGTCTGGGCCTGAGGGGTGGGCGTCCTGGGGCTACGTCGGTGCAGCGGGCTCCGGCAGGGGCCTGTGAATTTGTCGCGGTTGACCCCGGGGGGGTCAATGTGTGTGGTCGCTGGTGGGGTTCATCCGGTTCTTCCCCTTGGTCGGATCTGGGGAGTGGGCGAGTGGCTCGTCCTGTTCGGGTGGCCCTGGGGACTCTGGGCTCAGGGTCCTTCCTGGCGTCTTGGGCTTCGATCGCTCCTTTGTCTGCCTCGGGCTTTGGGGGGACGGATCTCTGATGCTTCACAGTCGCTACTAAATGTTCTATTGGATGAACCTTATTCACTTATGCATGCTCACAACCACACACAAATGGATGCAGGGATGTATATGTAGATATATGCAGATATGTAGATGGGTATATGAATGAATATAAATGTATATGTATGTATACTGTATATATATATTTGTAGGTATGGGTATGTGTATTTATAGAAATCTACTTCAAGGTCATGAATATTAGTCTTTATGCATGTATATTTCGTTGCTGTGTTCTGTCATGTGCTTTGCAGGATTGCGGACGGAGGTTGGATGTGTTTGCCTTGTGCTCTTTTTGTGTACAATTGTTGTTTTGTTGTCTTAATGTCTCTTTTCTTTCTCTCTAAAAAAATACATATTGGAGTGAGAGGATGGCTATAAGGTGTGAAGGGAGGCCATCTATAAATGGGAAAAAAAATACATATTGGAGTGAGAGGATGGCTATAAGGTATGAAGGGAGGCCCTCTATAAATAAAAAAAAAAAAAAGGAAATGTTTAGTTGCAGTTATTGCTGCACTGGGGGTGGGGTTGGGGGGTCATGCCTGGTACTGAAAGCTAAGGGTCACATACAGTACTTTTACCACTCACAAATATGTAATATTGGATACTTTACTCAATAAATGAATGACCAAGTATAATACTTTTGTCTCATTTGTTTAACTGGGTTCTCTTTATATACTTTCAGGACTTGTGTGAAAATCTGATGATGTTTAAGGTCATAGTTATGCATAAATATAGAAAAAAGTCCAAAGTGTTCACAAACTTTCAAGCAACACTGTACATACTTGAATTGTCTAGTTTTTAAAACTTTCCCAAGCATTTTTCATTTTCACAAACATTTTTAGTACATATAACAATTATGAGTTTGATAAATTTTTAGTTTATAGTTTGTTCGTCAAAATGTAAGTACTTGTCTATACAGTAGAGTACAGTATTACAAAGCTGAAGTGGTAATTTTTAGATAGTAGCTACACTGACACCTTTCAAAATATCACCATTAACTTTTTAGTAACGTAGTACATCTACTATCATCTGTAGGTAAATGGTGAAAAGAAAAGATTCCAGCCTTCAGTCACTGGTCCAGACTGACCATCAGAGTTATATGTAAATACTGGAACCAGTCAGCTGGAGGCTGGACTGAAACAGCATCTCCTGTTACTCGGCTAGACATCCCTCTGATCTCTGATAGGTCTACCAGGGTGCTTATGAGAGATGTTGGGATGCGCAAATTCTTTTTCCTGTCACTGTGCTGCTTGGTGATTTAATCTAATACCACATGTCAGATCGATTTGTGTATGGTTATAGGGTACCAGTCGCTGGAAGGCAAGTACACAGCAATTCCCTGCCACATCCAGTTAGCAGCCCTGTTAGTGATGGGGGAGGGCTGAGGAGTGGACTGCATGACCAGTAGCTGTACAGGTTTATATGAGCATTTATTGGGTAGATAATAGAAGTTCTTAGACACAGTGTCACCAATTCAGTAACAACAAAAGGCCTCAATTGGAAAGCTCTTACTTCAAAAACAATCCCAAACATTGCTAACCGAGTTATAATTTATTAGAAATGTTTTCAAGCCATG
Source organism: Garcialebias charrua (assembly GCA_038048925.1). Classification (NCBI taxonomy): domain Eukaryota; kingdom Metazoa; phylum Chordata; class Actinopteri; order Cyprinodontiformes; family Rivulidae; genus Garcialebias; species Garcialebias charrua. The sequence goes on from JBBPBX010059434.1 coordinate 9,099, forward strand.
ACTATTTAGCATCAAACGTGTAACTTTAAAAACATCAAGGATCCAAACAATAACTTTTTATCTCTCCACCCATGTGCCATGTCATCTGGAAGTCATCTCATTGCTGTAGGGAAAAACAAATACATTTTTGTTGCCATTAGGATCTGTAGGATTAGCATGTCTTACCCTTACACAACATAACCAAAACAGGGCTTCAAAGGCATATAATAATAAATAAACAATATAAAAAAAAATATAGGGGTGTAACGGTACACGTGGGTGTACTGAACCGTTTCGGTACAGCACGTTCGGTGCACCTGCGTACCGTTTCTGTCATTTTTCTCCACTCATTAAATGTTAATGTAACGGGAGAATATGCACTGCAAAACTAAAATTCCTAGGTGTGTTTCAGCACGCGCTATTATCTTGCAGCACACGCAGCATTTAGCAACCTCGCATCTCGTTGCGGTCTCCTGTTTGGGAACGTTATGTCTTCCTTGTTAAAAGACGAGCGCAAATCCAAAGTTGTGTGTGGATGTTGTTTCACGGAGATTGGATCTGCAGCAGCAACACGTCTAACTTGTTAACGCTCTTGAAACAACATCATCTGAACGTGAACACGTCTTCTAGCAGCTTGTTGCAGAGCGATAACAGCAGCAGCATTTAAACAACCATCATCAGGTAATTCAGCTCGGTCCAGAGCAATAACACAAGCTGTAGGTGTTTTTCAAGCTCTGGACCTACGTCTGAATGTTGTTGATGCGCTGGCTTTAAAAGTTCTTGAGCCTCACTACGACATCCATCATGTCAACACTTGAGCCAAAAAGTTCAGCACTTTATGAAAAAAAAGTTCAGCACTTTATGAAAAAGCTAAAACTGATATTGTCAACAAGCCCTGGAGTTGATTAAAGCCCTGCCCTGATGATGACTGAGAGATTCAACCACCTCATAACAACCGTTCAAGAAAAGGTGTTCTTTTATTTTTATTATCTAATTAACTTTTTTTATCTGAAAACTTTTTTTTTTTAACCTCTTTGTGTTTTATTTCCAGTCTGGGACAAATATAGCAGCTGAGTCTTCTTCCTGTTCAGGGAAATCCACCACAAGATCACCTCCAGCTAAGAAGTCTGTGATGACTGAACTCTGAACTTTTCCAGGGACAGGTGGGAGCAGGTCCAAGAAGAGGTTGTGAGTAATGAGGCCCAATACAGCCACACTGCAAGATTAGCAAAGCTCTACCTCTTTATTCCTGCCATCTGTTGTTAGTGAGCGGTTTTCTTCACTGCTGGAGATATTCACTGCAACTGGATCTGTGCTTTTGGCAGAAAATGTGGACAAGTTGGTCTTTTTGGACAAAAACTTCAAACTTGATTAGCTAGATCGTAAACAGTCTGTTGCTGCTTATTGTCCTGGTTCTGACTGTTATTGTATTTATTAAGATTTTTGTGTCTTACACTCATGTGTCTTACAGAGACTTGGCATCAACCAGATGTGTTCAGTTCTCTGAATGAGGCGTGTCCCTCTGGATACAGTTATCTGCAGAGAGCCCGCAGCACTGGCCGCGGTGGTGGTCTGGCGGTAATTTATCGCAGTAATTTAAAATTGTCTCATCTGTCTTCTCAGGACTTTTCTTCTTTTGAATGTCTGGCTTTCAGCTTCAAAGCCCCACTCCTGATGAATGTTATATTAATTTATAGACCTCCCAAACCGCATGTTTCATTTAACTCAGAGATGCATGACCTCCTCACTTTTTTCTGCACCTCCCCTGTGAAGACTATTTTTCTTGGCGACTTAAATATCCACGTGGACAATTCTTCTTCACCTCTGGCAACAGATTTTAAGTCTCTTTTGGACTCTCTTAATCTCACTCAACATGTTGACGCCCCTACGAACAGCAGGGGGCATACTCTGGATTTGGTGATTACAGACACTATACTCATCAATAATGCCCCTTTTCCACCGGTCGGCACAGGTTGGATGTTACGTCATATGTGCGTCGCAGAGACCCCCTTTACGCCTTCCCCACCGGATATTCCGTGCTGCCCCGCGCCAGATTTCTTGAGATTTTTGGTGTGGTTTCAGAGGGGTACCAAGGCGTGCTCACCCGCTCCGGAAGGAGGAAGGAGGAGACTCGAGCTGTTTTCACAGAAGCGATCACGGCAGGACTTTACATGAATAACACGGTAAAAACAATTATTTGTTTTTAAAATTACAGCAAAGATGGGTCTTCAGCTGAACGTGTCCTTAATAAAATCACGTACTGCTCAAAACTGCAGGAATTTAAAAAGTAGGATCGCCACGAGCAACGCGCGCGGGCGGCTTTATGTCTTTAAAATGTAGCTCAATGAACAGATATAAAAATATATTTCATAGCTGACTTTATAGTACGAGGGCTCCTGAGCTCAACCACGCTTTAATATTGTCACGTAGTGATCAAATCTGCTGCATTTAAAGTAGGTTCGCTTTGACTTCTTCCAAACCTGTGCGTGCACTACGAAAATAAATTATAAAAATTCGAATAATAATTCAAATAACTCAAACGGGTTACAGTTAGTACATGAACATGTTGTGATTACAATGAGTTAGTTTTAAAAATATCTGCCATGTGGTTTTTGAGGTATTAGCTGATATGTGTTACAAAGTACAAGGGAGAAAAAGATACGAGCTAGCTTGACACATTTATGTCTATAAAACATTGAATATTTATTCAAATAACTCAAACAGGTTACAGTTAGTACATGAACATGTTGTGACTACAATGAGTTAGTTTGAAAAATATCTGCCATGTGGTTTTTGAGGTATTAGCTGATATGTGTTACAAAGTACAAGGGAGAAAAAGATAGGAGCTGCTTGACACATTTATGTCTATAAAACATGCCATGTGGTTTTTGAGGTATTAGCTGATATGTGTTACAAAGTACAAGGGAGAAAAAGATAGGAGCTGCTTGACACATTTATGTCTATAAAACATTGAATATTAATTCAAATAACTCAAACAGGTTAGAGTTAGTACATGAACATCCTGTGATTACTAGGGGTGTAACGATACACAAAACTCACGAGACGAGACGAGAAAATCACAGATCTCGCGAGAACGAGACGAGATTTTAACATTAGTTCAAGAAAACTTCAAAGATCGGTTTTATGCCGCAAAAAGGCTTTTATTCTGTTTTAACATGTATTACAAACCCAACTGATGTCTTCATTTTACTGATTGAATCTCCTTAGACCTTAGAACGTTCAACTTTGTTTAAAAAAATAGATATTCACGCAGGACTTTCCAAAACTGACTCTGCAGCCGTCACTCACCAGTGTTGCCAGATTGGGCGGTTCACCGCGATTTTCCTTCTGACTTTTGCGGGTAGAGATTGCTTTGGGTGGGTGGGACTCTATCTGGCAACACCGGTCACACCGGTGTTTACACGCGTGTCTTTACATTCGGGGCAGCGTCGGCAGCGCCGTTACCCTCCATCAATGTAGAGGCGTCTGCGGCACCCTCCATCAGTAGTTGGGGCGTCTTCTATAGCAACTTCATCCGGCGAAGCCATGCTGTCCGTGACGCTGACTTGCTAGGGGCTCTGCTAGCATTAGCAGTCTCGCGAGACAACGTTACCTCTCAACGAGAGATATCGCGGGAGTTTAATATCGCGAGATCTCGTACAACGAGATCTCGTTACAACCCTAGTGATTACATTCTATTAGTAAAAAAAAAAAAACAATTTCTGGACTAAATTAACCACATTTTTCTTTTACAGTCACCAGAAGAAAATCACCAGAATTCAACAACCTGTGTCATCTTCTGGAGGAAGCCGTGAGACACCAAATGGAAATTTGTTACTTCTGTTTGTCACTTCAAACTTTTCCTATTAAACGTTATATTTTCTTAAGTGGTGTTCTGGAACATTCAATTTCCTAAACTTATTTTACAATGTGAAGTGTGTATAGTGTTTAAATCCATACTGGAAGTTAAGAGAACTTTCCATTTGCATTTGACCTTTAAAGAATCATAAGATAAAGATTATTAGAATCTGCTCAACTGTTATTACGTTATAAATTATTTGGTTCTAGGATGAAGTCATACAAAAAAAGTCAAAAATTAAAAGTGGCCAAAGTCCTTTGGACAGTTTAAAGTTAAAGAATTCACAGACCATCCATCTACCCATCCATCATCCATCCATCTTCTGCGCCCAGCAGCAACTTTACCAGGGAGACACAGGCATCAACATCCACCCCTTCAGCTCGTAGGAATACCTCAAGGTGTTCACAGACCATCCATCCATCATCCATCCATCATCTGCGCCCAGCAGCAACTTTACCAGGGAAACTCTGGCAGTTTCAAAGATCACAGTGTGATGTTTTAAATCAACTTTATTTATAAAGCACATTTTAAAAACCACAGGGTCAACCAAAGTGCTGTACAATAACATAAAAGACAAGTTAATTAAAAACTATAAAAAGCATACAAAAATAAATACATATACCAGTCTTACTGCAGGTGTGTTAAAATGCCATAAAAGATAAGATCACGTGTTAAAAGCCAAGGAATAAATGTGTGTTTTTAAATAAGATTTAAAAAGTTTTGAGGACTGTCAGCAGCAACTGCTCAGCTGATCTGAGAACGGGGAGGGCAGGAAGGTTGAAGCAGCTCAGACAAATATGGTTTTGCAACTTTATCAAGCACCTTGTGCATAACTAAATAATAAAATATGTTTTTAATACATCTTTATTGTAAAAATACTAAATTGGAAAATACATGGGTTTAAAGAAGGCAACAAGGTAGGATTATGAATTGGGTTTAAAGATTACAGCTCATGAGGTACTCATTATAGCATGACATCTCTTTCACAACATTCTGTCAAAGCCTTTATTGTGTTCTTCTTCTAGTGGTGGCTACTAGTAAATAGCTTGAGGGAACACTACTGCCACCATGTGGTAAGACGAGTAGGATTCTGGACCCCGCCCACAGAAGGGGTACAAAAAAGCTGTGGAAACAGAATATAGATGTGACCCGACCCGAACTGAGCCGATCTGAGCCGATCCAACCCGAGCCGAGCCGAGCGGTGGAAAAGGGGCATAACTTATCTGTATATGACCTGGGTGTCTCAGACCACAGGGTCATCTCCCTGGAAGTGTCTTCATCTTCGCCTGCTTCAAACCCAAAACGACCCATCCAGTTCCGTGACCTTAAAAACATTTCCCCTGATGTTCTGTCTGCTGATCTTCACACCCTGACCGCTGTCAATCATCCTTCTGCAGATGACTCTGTGGATTACTACAACCAATCTCTTCGGGAGCTCCTGGACCTACACGCCCCCTTGAAGACAAGACTGGTGTCTTTCTCGCGTTCAGCCCCTTGGTACACTGATGAGCTGCGCAAGATGAAGGCAACTGGCCGTGCTATTGAGAGACGTGTAAAATCATCTGGTCTCTCTGTGCATAAGCAGGCATATAAAGAACATCAGAAAGCGTACGCCTATTCTCTTAAAGAAGCACGCTCCAAATATTATTCTAACATCATCAACACCTGCCCTGGAAACTCTAAACAGCTCTTCTCCACAATAACTCGTCTGCTTAATCCCATTAAACAAACTCTTGAGGACTCTGCTCAAAAATGCGACCTGTTTCTTTCGTCTTTTAAAACCAAAGTTGACACTATCAGATCTCAGCTCCACAACCTCCCTGTTCTCAGTGTGCCACCTACCCGTCTGCATTCTGGGACCCTAAACAGCTTTGACGAAGTTGTTCAGAGTGAGGTGGAGGCCATCATCAAGAAAATGAAGCCTTCATCCTGCGCCCTGGATCCTTTCCCCTCGTCTCTCATAAAAACCAATCACTCTGCAATAGGCCCACTAATCACTCAAATAATAAATCAGTCTCTACAATCTGGTCATGTTCCACTGCCTCTAAAAACTGCCATCATTAGGCCTCTTCTGAAAAAATCTAATTTGGATCCCGACATTTTTTCTAATTACCGCCCAATTTCACACCTCCCTTTTCTGTCTAAAGTGCTGGAAAAAGCTGTTGCTGCTCAGCTGCAGGACCACCTACAACAACACTCCCTGTATGAGAAGTTCCAGTCTGGATTCAGGGCAGCTCACAGTACAGAGACTGCATTGCTGAGGGTTACCAATGATGTCCTCTTGGCTGCTGACACTGGCTCTCCCTCCATCCTTGTCCTCCTTGACCTCACTGCAGCCTTCGACACTGTGGACCATAGTATCCTCCTCCACCGTCTTCATGTGGAGGTCGGTCTCTGCGACACCGTCCTGGACTGGTTCAAATCTTTCCTCTCCAATAGGCTGGAATGTGTTAGTCTTGGCAACGCCACGTCCCAGACAGTCTGTGTCTCCTGTGGTGTCCCTCAGGGGTCGGTTCTGGGGCCCCTGCTGTTTTCCCTTTACATGCTGCCTTTAGGTCAAATTATTAATCAGTTCAACATTTCTTTTCACTGTTATGCCGACGATACACAGCTTTACATCAGGACTGGAGCATCCTCATCTTCCACCTTGTCATCTCCATCTTCACTCACTGCCCTCTCTGCCTGCCTGGAGGCAATTAGGGCATGGATGAATCAGAACTTTCTTCAATTAAACTGCTCCAAGACTGAGGCCATACTGATTGGCACCCCTCACCAGGTACAAACATCTCCTATAACAACACTTTCCTTTTCTGGACAAGACATCCCCCTCTCCACCTCTGTTACTAATCTTGGAATAAAAATGGACTCCAATCTTACATTTGAAAATCACATTAAGCTTCTGTTTAAAACTTGCTTCTTCCATCTTCGAAACATCTCCAGACTTCGCCCATCCCTAACTTTTTCCGATGCTGAGAAGCTCGTCCATGCTTTTGTCTCCTCCAGGCTCGACTACTGCAACTCCCTGTTTATTGGAATCCCTGGCAAAAACCTTCAGAAACTTCAATATATTCAAAACAGTGCAGCAAGGATCTTGTTGAGAGTTCGTAAATTTGAACATATTACGCCCATTCTCCATAACCTTCATTGGCTTCCTGTCGCCTACAGAATTCAGTACAAAACTGCTCTCATTACACATCAATGCTTACATGGAGCTTCACCAGATTATCTGAAGGATATTCTTATTCCATACTCATCCACCCGGTCGCTGCGGTCACAGAACAGTAATCTCCTTCACATTCCGAGAACCAAATTAAGGACCATGGGAGACCGGGCTTTCAGTGTGGCTGCCCCCCGCCTGTGGAACTCTCTTCCTGACTGTCTGAGAGCCCCACAGTCTGTGGTTGACTTTAAGAGCGGCTTGAAGACCTTTCTTTTCAACCGAGCATACTCTACCTCCTCATGATTCTACTTTTGATCTTAGTTGATACTGTTATTGATTTTACTTGTTTTATTACTTGTTTTATTGACATTTAATTCTGTTGCACTTTGTAGCACTTTGAGATTTTCATTAATGAAAAGTGCGTTATAAATTGAATTCATTATTATTATTATTATTTTTTTTATTTTTATTATTGTTAGTATACAGTAGTTTATTTATTGTAAAGAGTGCCGTTTATTTAAAATATCATCCAAATGGGTCACTTTTATTTATTTTTAAACAAATGTATTGTTTACTTGACACATTTTCAAAATAAACATTTTATAAGTCTTCATTTTGTCTTTTTTGTACCAAAAAGTAACCGAACCGAACCCTCCTTGAAACTGAACCGAACCAAAATGTGATTTTAGCTTACATCCCTAATAATATTAAATTATTATATATATATACCAATCCCCCTTGTTTCTCCTAGTTAGTATTTTCTTAAATTTGAGAAACAAAATGAACATATTTTCTTTACTGCAATGGTATCAACAAGTGTATTCTTTACATTTCTCCATCCCATCACGCTCCCTCAGATCCTCCTCTTTGCTACATCTCCATGTACCCTCTGCCTGCCTCTCCACCATGGGGAGCAGGACCTTCACCTGCTCTGCCCCTCACCTCTGGAACGCTCTACCGCCTGACCTTCGAAACACCACCTCCCGTTCCCTGTTCAAGACTGCTCTGACAAGACATCTCTTTAGACTAGCTTATCATTAATTTTACTAAATGTATTTTAAATTCTTTTGTATTTTATATTCTTCATGTATTTTATATTTCAATTTGTTACTGCTGAAGTTTGAACTGTGTTTGTTTGTTAAGTGTCCTTGGGTGTCCTGAAAGGCGCTTTTAAATAAAATGATTGTTATTATTATTATTATTATTATTATTATTACAGGACTGTTCTCAGGAGATAAAAATATTGATTGGGACATCCCTACTTTAAGATGTTTTGAAGTCAAGTGAGCAGGTGGCTGCAGCAGGAGCTGAAAGCCAGAAATTATTTATACAGGTGCATTGCTAGAATTAAAACTGAGATCACTGAGATTTGAGAAAGAAAGTCATAATTTACCATTAGATATTTGCCCAGTTGTAATTTGTGGAGTTCTGTATCCAACTTCCTGCCATGATAATTATGTTATGTTCATTTTTACCTCCAACAGCTCATAAAATGCACTTATTTTAGGTTTAACACACAAACAATTGGTTAAAACAATGTTCTGAGAAAAATGTGTAACGTTAAATTTTGTCGAACTTGTTCAGCATCAGTTTCAACACTGGTGAGGACTGTGTGAAAACAGCAGAACATTCCAGCAAACTTTATTTTCCAAATTCATCTTTTACATTCAACCCCAGATGATGGGAGCTCCTTGTCTTATCCCTAAGGCTGCCCTACAGAGGACGCTCTTATTTTTTGCTTGTATCCGATACGGTCTTTTTTTCAGTCGTGATCCATATCTTGTGAGCATAGGTTTGTCTACTGGCCCAACCAGTGTTTGCCCTAGATTACTGGCTTTGACAGAGCGCTTGTCGATCGGGATAGGGAGGTGGAACGTGTTAGCGGAGCACTACTTTAATAGTGCCTGTGAGTCTCGATGGTGGGTGCTTGTGAGCAACGTTACTAATGCTAGATGGAAGCCACTTATCCTGTGGTTGCAATCTCCCCTCCTTATCCGTACGTAATAACTTTTGGTAGGCAGGGCGCTCGGTTCTGTGGATAGTAGGGGAAACACTTGCCCAACTTTATCTTCATCACAACACACTAGACAGTGCAGACAAGGTCTTGATTTGGCAGTCTACCCCCAGTTTCATCCTGCCATTAAATGTTGTGAACAAGTCTTAGCACTACAGTACAATATTTCCATTTTCCATTATGCCCCCAGTAAGGTCTGTCACGATAACAAATTTTGCTGGGTGAAGAATTGTCTCAGAAATTATTGCGATAAACATTAAAGCTGCACTATGTAACTTTGTAATGCAGTCTGTAACTTTTCTAACAATATATTTTTAACATATTTCTTCACTCTGTCACTATCTACTGACAGACTGATGTTAGACAAAGTAATCTCTGAAAAAAACTATAGTCCCCTTGCTTCTCTATCAGCATTTATAAAAACACTAAAAACACAGAGTGACCCGGACAATGACCAGCCAATAAAAACAGAGTTGTTTGTCACGCCCCAACCCACGCCCCCGCCTGTCCCAGCCTCAGCGCCGCGCACATTCTCATTCAAAGGATTGCAAAGCGATGCAGGACTGATTTGTATGTGACACAAATGTATTAAATATCCCTTCTTCATCCCAGAGCTGGACTTTTATTTTGTTTTTTTGCCAAAAGTCAAGTGATCGCTTCATCCTTCACTCACAGGAATGAGGAAATTGATTTGTCACGACTCACGAGCGAATTAAATCATGTCCAAAGTGGCTGGTGAAGCTCTGCTGATTTCAGGGTGTTTTTGTGTTGTTGGACGAGTGATTCATGGTTTTATTATATTTTTTAGAACGTTATATTAACATATAATCACAGAACTTCGCAGCGTCTGCCACAGGACATGTAGTGGGGGCGGAACATTCCAGACATACCAGACATCGACTGACAGACATGAGGAAGTCACGAGCGAATTAAATCATGTCCAACGTTGCTTCGTGAACCTCTGCTGATTTCTGCTGGTTTTTGTGTTGTTGGACAAGTGCTCCATGGTTTTATTATATTTTTAAAAACGTTTTATTAACATATAATCACAGAACTTCACAGCGCAGACAGGACATGTAGTGGGGGCGGAGCATTCCAGACCTGCACTGACAGAAAGAGGAAGTCACGAGCGAATTAAATCATGTCCAACGTTGCTTCGTGAAGCTCTGATGATTTCTGCTGGTTTTTGTGTTGTTGGACAAGTGATCCATGGTTTTATTATATTTTTAGAACGTTTTATTAACATAATCACAGAATATTGAAGCGCTCTGAGCGGACACACAGCAGGGGGCGGAGCTGAATAACTCAAGTTCAACAGAGAACAGACTGTGGCTCCTCATCAGAGCCATATATGGGGAGCAGAATGCTTTTACCTGATGAAAATTTTTCTAAGTCCCAGCGTACTGCAGAAATTACATAGTGAACCTTTAATATTGTTTGAAATTTAACAATAATTAATTGTCAGATTTTAGAAGAAATGTTGATTTGTTTTGGAGTGTCGTACCTTTTTTGCCCACCTGATGGGAGTATAAGACTGTTTGAACTGAAGGATTGATAGCTGAGCAGCGTGTCTCTAAGAAGAATGGGAGATTTCAAAAAATCAATTTGTGACTCTCCCATTACGCTTACAGAAATCTCAGAGGCTATTAAAAAAACTTAAATAAAATAAATCTCCAGGTACTGATGGGCTAACTTCTGAATTTTACAAACTATTCTCGGAAGAACTTGCTCCCTTTTTGCTGAATGTTTTTAGAGAAAGTATAGATAAAGAACAATTACCGTCCACTCTATGCCAAGGCTTAATTACACTCATCCCAAAACCACAAAAAGATGTATTAGTTTTAGATAACTGGCGCCCCATCACATTATTAAATAATGATTATAAAATTTTAGCATTATGCTTAGCAAATAAATTGAAAAAAGTACTTCATGATGTTATTGGGGAAACTCAAAATGGTTTTATGGCGGGAAGACACATAATTGATAATATAAGGCTTATCTTAGATTTATTAGACTACGCAGATTTAATATCAGAAAATAGTTTTGTTCTCTTTCTTGACTTCCATAAAGCGTTTGACTCACTGGAACATGATTTTTTATTTAAAACTTTGGATCTGTTCGGTTTTGGTGAGCACTTTAAGAAATCAGTACGCACCCTTTATGCTGGAGGCAATAGCTCAATTAAACTAGCTCATGGAACCTCTGGCAGATTTAATGTTGAGCGTGGAATTAGACAAGGTTGTCCAATTTCTCCATTTTTGTTTCTTCTTCCTATGGAGATTTTAGCACATTTCATTAAAAACAGCTGCATAAAAGGTATTCAGATTGCTGGTAGAGAAATATGTCTGAGCCAACTGGCAGATGACACAACTCTATTTCTAAAAGATTGCTCTCAAGTAAAGTGTGCTGTTGAGCTGCTTGGTGAATTTTCTGCAGCCTCAGGTCTCAACCTTAACTTATCTAAATGTGAGTTACTCCCTATTAAAACATGTCATGACACAGAGATCTCAGGAATCCCAGTAAAACACAAAGTTAAATACCTTGGTATCTATATTATAAAAGAGGAGGACCAAAGATTAAGTGATAACTTTAATCCCCTTGTTACTGTAATTCAAAAAAAATTCAATTTATGGGTACAGAGAGATTTATCCATCTCCGGTCGTGTATTACTTTCTAAGGCTGAAGGTCTCTCCAGTTTGGTTTATGCGACTTCTGCCCTTGAGGTTCCCAAGGACATCATTTCAAAAGTGGATAAAACATTGTTTGATTTTATTTGGAAAAAAAAGGTTCATCTAATCCGAAAAAATGTTATGATAAATAAGCTGTGCTCTGGTGGGTTTAATGTATTAGACTTACAGACTCTAAACTCCTCCTTTAAAATTAAATGGATCAAAAGATATCTCTTAAATCCAAACTCTTTGTGGAACTTCATTTCAACACATGTATTTGAAGCATTGGGTGGTCTATCTTTTATTTTAAGGTGTAATTACAACATTGACAAAATTCCGATCAAACTCTCCAACTTCCACAAACAGCTGTTTTTGTGCTGGACTCTGGTTCACAAACACAATTTCTCTCCACACAAATACTATATCTGGAATAACAAAGACATTTGTTTTAAACATAAATCTATTTTCTTTAAAAATTGGTTTGACAGAGGAATAGTTCATGTACATCAGTTATTCAACAAAGACGGCAACACTTACTCTTACAGTGAATTTTTAACTACGTATAACTTTCCAGTACTACCAAAAGAATTTGCAATTGTCTTTGATGCAATTCCATCTGGTGTGAAAATGTTGATGTCAAATCCTGTACAAAACAGCACGAACTATTTAACTGAAGAATTATTCATTGGTAACTCTGACCCTTTTTTAAGTGAAAAAACAAATAACAAATGTATTAGAGAATTAATAATTAGAGAATGTATTAGTAAACCTGCTTCTATATTCTTCTGGGATAATTTATTTAATGATATCTGTTGGAAAGATGTTTGGTTGTTACCTAGAAAATACTTTATAACTAATAAGATTCGAGAAGTATCCCTAAAGATTCTGCATAAATGTTATCCTGTAAACTATATAATCTCCAAGTACCGTCCAAACGTAGACCCAATGTGTTCACTCTGCCACAGCTCTGAGGAGACTATCATCCATCTCTTC
>JBBPBX010059435.1:0-21772 GCA_038048925.1 Garcialebias charrua
CAAATGACCTCTTGGACTAGCTGAAAACCTGTACATGTAAAAATATGAAAAAGTTAAAAAACAATTCTCAAGTTTATACAATACACTTATACAGTATTCTGTATTATTCAGTATTCAGTATTCCAACAACAGTATTCTTATACCTACATAAAACTGCAGTCAACGTGATGACGTAACGAGGCTGCAACGTGATGACGTGATGACGTAACGACGCAGTTCGTCCGTCTGCTCACTGCTCAGAGGTAAAAAAAAAAAAAAAAGAGCAGAATTAGCAGAAAAATGACGTTGGAAACATTAAAACCCCTCTACCCTATTAACGCATGTTAAATTACAGCGTTAGTCACGCTGTTATTGTGACGTGACACGTTCACGGTAGTGACGCTAACGCGACGTGCGTTTAATTTTGTCTTCGTCGCGTTAAGACTCTAAATAACCACTAAAAACATCCACAAGTGATGCATATATAGTATCGCTGATTTATATAAATGTCTATAAAAGTTTTCAACAGCGTTGAAAGGTTGTCACGCTTCTGAAGTGAAGTTACGTTACATGCTAACGCTAGCCGCAGCTAGTTTGAGCTGCGTCTTTCTTCACGCACTCAAAACTCATGCACAGATACTTCCTAATTTATCTAAATGTTGATAAAGTTTTCTACAGTCTTCACAGTTTGTGACGCTGCGGTTAAAGTCACGTTACTACTGGATTAGGTTAACATTTCCTTGAGATGATGTCATCAAAAGCAACAAAAAAATTTTTTTAATTCTTACCTGAATGAAGTCAATACACTCTGACACTCTGTCCACCTACCGCTGCAAAATTTTATTTAAATCGCTCTCCAAAAATAATCTCCGCTCACCTACATGCACTCAACACACGACGCCATAACTCTGCACGTGTAAGCTCAAGGGGCTTTAACTTTTAAAAACTCGGTCACCTGAGGCCCCGCCCTGAGCCCCCGCCCACTACAGGGTCTCCACATCACGAGAGGAGGGGCGGCGTTGGAGTTTCGCGCGGTCTCCACATCACGAGAGGAGGGGCGTTGCAGTTTGGCGCCATGTGTGTCAGTGAGCCACACACACGGCTGCAATAAATGCAACCGATACACAAAAACATACACACCACACACAAATACCCTGGGAGGTGCGTAGCCAGCCAATTTTATAAATGTAAATAACTTTTTATTAAAACAATTTTAAGTGTTAAAGCACACTCCAACTCATCCAGGCAGCCTATTAGCCACAAGTTACGCTGATATTGATGAGAAAAAACAATGTTTACATATTAATATATTTGGATACAATCTGTGTTTTATCCAGACATTGGCAAAGGCTGGCTAATACCAAATGTCCCGATAATGTCGGTACGTAGTCTGGCGCATAGGCGGGCCAATACGCTTGCACCAACACACACACACACACACACACATATACCGGTATATGCATATATATACAGGAGGGCAGTCATATTGGATTTTGACCTGGCAACCCAATTTTTAAAAGGAACCTTTCTTATCCTAGAAGTATCCACACACTTAAATATAAAATGGTACTTAACATATACTTCCAGTTATCATGCTTACAACATGAACTGATAGATGGATGGACGGACGGACGGACAAAGGGTATTTTCAATCCCCTCTTTGCTCTGCAACGGAGGACAAAAAGTCAACTGCAAAGCAGTTTCAAAGGTCATTCTAAAAGGGCAAACCACGATATTGTGAAATGTTCTTCAAAAAGCAAAGCAGCAGATTTCTGGAAGCCAGCACTGGACATTTATTCAAGGCAACAGTAACTCAAAGATAAACTATTGTTCACTGGGAAGCATGTGGCCAGGAGGTTTTTTGTACAAAATACATGTTTTTTTAGAACCATGTCTTCAGTGTTGTCACTGAAACCTATGAAATAGACAAATAAAACAGTCCATTATCACTAAAGATGCAATAAAATATTCAAAATTTTAGTGAAAATGGGTGCTGTGACCTTTAGGATATCTTCAGATGATACCATCCAGCTGTGTTTATTTTCAGGGGGAACTTGTGAGAAGATGCTCCATTGTGAAATATGAATGACAAAGCCAATGAATCACTACAGGTCAAAGTAATTACAGAGCAGCAGGAGGAGGGAGGTCAGGGAGAAATACCTGGGATGGCTTCAGATCATTACCTGCTGCAGCATTACCAGGCTCTTATGTTAATACTGGAAAGGTCTCTGCTGTTACTAAAAAATGTTTATCATGTAATATCAGTAGCAAAACAAAGAAGACCTTTGGTTGTTCTAAGTCATTATGGTGCACTTCTATTAAAACATTAGATCACTGCGGCCATGACACAAACCTACGTTGCTGTGAACAGACCTGCTTCTGGTGATTGCTTAAAATACAAGATACAAGATACAAGAGCTTTTATTAACATTGCACCAGTTCTCACCAATACAACGTGATTATGTGTACACAGTCATCCAGAAGAGGGGTAGAGAATGTGAGAGGAGGAACTGTTTCATTGATCTAAAAAATCACCAGGTTTAGAATAAATGTGGCAGATGGTAACACATGTTGGCAAACAATCTTTCAACAAGTTAACAAAGACTAAACAAATGGAGACTCTACTGGACCTGCTTGCAGTTTTAAACAGAGCTCTCTAAAATATAATGTTTAAAAGTTGTGCATAAAGTCCTGAGCATAAGGATTAATGGAGCAGACATTTGATTTCTGAATCACAAACCACACAAACTAGCATTACATTTTCTGTAGAAAAGACATGCTCCATCCATCCATCCATCCATCCATCCATCCATCCATCCATTATCTTCTGCTTGTTCTGGATTCAGGTTGCAGGGGGAGCAGCTTATGCAGGGAGGCCCAGACATCTCTCTCCATCCACCTCTTCTGGCTCCTCTGGGAGGACTGCAAGGTGCTTCTAAACCAGATGAGTGACATAATCTCTCCAGTGTCTCCTGGTATTTCCCAGGGGCCTTTTCTCATCTGGATATGCATGAAGCACCTCTCTAGGGAGATGCCCAGGCAGGAAGCATCTTTACCAGATGCCAGGACCACCTCAACTGACTCCTCTCGATGTTGAGAAGCTGTGGCTCTACTTACAAGTCTCTCCCAGATAACTGAACTTCTCATCTTATCTCTAAGGGAGATTCCAACTGGAGGAAAATAATTTTGACCATTTGTATCCTCAATCTTGCTCTTTTTGTCTCTATCCAAAGTTTATGGCCATAAGTGAGAGTAAGAATGTAGGCTGACCGGTAAACAGAGAGCTTCACCTTACAGCTCAGCTTCCTCTTCACCACAACGGACCAGAGTCAGCAATACAGCAGATGCTGCACCGATCTGTCAATCTGCCACTCCATTCTTTCCTCACTTGTGAATAAAACCCCGAGATACTTGAACTCCTCCACTTGAGAAAGAAGCTAACTCTCAACTTGGAGAGGACATTTAGCCCTTTTCTGACTAGGACCATGGCCTCGGATGTGGAGGTGCTGACCTTCACCCCAGCTGCTTCACACTCGGCTGCGAACCGCTTCAGTGAGAGCTGCAGATCACAGCAAGATGACGCCAACAGGACCACATAGCTGCAAATAGCAGAGAAGGAGCCCGACCAGGCCCCACACTAGTCACCAAGTGCTCACCCCTCTCCTAGACCTGGCTCCAGGGTGGGTCCCCGGTAACCCACAAGGGATACTGATCTCCTTGATTTTTGTTCTGTTTCCACAGCTTTTTTGTCCCCCTTCTGTGGGCGGGGTCCAGAATCCTACTCGTCTTACCACATGGTGGCAGTAGTGTTCCCTCAAGCTATTTACTACAGTACTAGCCACCACTAGAAGAAGAACACAATAAAGGCTTTGACAGAATGTTGTGAAAGAGATGTCATGCTATAATGAGTACCTCATGAGCTGTAATCTTTAAACCCAATTCATAATCCTACCTTGTTGCCTTCTTTAAACCCATGTATTTTCCAATTTAGTATTTTTACAATAAAGATGTATTAAAGCATATTTTATTATTTAGTTATGCACAAGGTGCTTGATAAAGTTGCAAAACCATATTTATCTGAGCTGCTTCAACCTTCCTGCCCTCCCCGTTCTCAGATCAGCTGAGCAGTTGCTGCTGACAGTCCTCAAAACTTTTTAAATCTTATTTAAAAACACACATTTATTCCTTGGCTTTTAACACGTGATCTTATCTTTTATGGCATGTTAACACACCTGCAGTAAGACTGGTATATGTATTTATTTTTGTATGCTTTTTATAGTTTTTAATTAACTTGTCTTTTATGTTATTGTACAGCACTTTGGTTGACCCTGTGGTTTTTAAAATGTGCTTTATAAATAAAGTTGATTTAAAACATCACACTGTGATCTTTGAAACTGCCAGAGTTTCCCTGGTAAAGTTGCTGCTGGGTGGTAGATGGTAGATGGATGGTCTGTGAATTCTTTAACTTTAAACTGTCCAAAGGACTTTGGCCACTTTTAATTTTTGACTTTTTTTGTATGACTTCATCCTAGAACCAAATAATTTATAACGTAATAACAGTTGAGCAGATTCTAATAATCTTTATCTTATGATTCTTTAAAGGTCAAATGCAAATGGAAAGTTCTCTTAACTTCCAGTATGGATTTAAACACAATACACACTTCACATTATAAAATAAGTTTAGGAAATTGAATGTTCGAGGACACCACTTAAGAAAATATAACGTTTAATAGGAAAAGTTTGAAGTGACAAACAGAAGTAACAAATTTCCATCTGGTGTCTCACGTCTTCCTCCAGAAGATGACACAGGTTGTTGAATTCTGGCGATTTTCTTCTGTTGACTGTAAAAGAAAAATGTGATTAATTTAGTCCAGAAACTGTTTTTTTTTTTTTTAAACAACACAGTGTGATCACAACATGTTCATATACTAAATGTATCCTGTTGGAGTTATTTGAAATAAAATTCAATGTTTTATAGACATAACTGTGTCAAGCAACCTCCATTATTTGTCTCCCTTGTACTTTGTATCACATATCATCAATTATATCAAAAACCACATGGCTGATATTTTTCAAAAAAATATAGTGTGATCACAACATGTTCATATACTAAATGTATCCTGTTGGAGTTATTTGAAATAAAATTCGAATTTTTATAATTTATTTTCGTTGTGCAAGCACAGGTTTGGAAGAAGTCAAAGCGAAACTACTTTAAATGCAGCAGATTTGACCACTACGTGACAATATTAAAGCGTGGTTGAGCTCAGGAGCCCTCGTACTATAAAGTCAGCTATGAAATATATTTTATATCTGTTCATTGAGCTACATTTTAAAGACATAAAGCCGCCCGCGCGCCGCGCGTTGCTCGTGGCGAACCTACTTTTTAAAATCCTGCAGTTTTGAGCAGTACGTGATTTTATTAAGGACACGTTCAGCTGAAGACCCATCTTTGCTATAAATTTAAAAACAAATAATTGTTTTTACCGTGTTATTCATGTAAAGTCCTGCCGTGATCGCTTCCCTCGCTTCCGTGAAAACAGCTCGAGTCTCCTCCTTCCTCCTTCCGGAGCGGGTGAGCTCGCCTCAGTACCCCTCTGAAACCAGCCCAAAAATCTCAAGAAATCTGGCGCGGAGCAGCACGGAATATCCGGTGGGGAAGGATGAAAGGGGGTCTCTGCGACGCACATATGACGTAACATCCGACCCGAGCCGACCGGTGGAAAAGGGGCAAAAGTCTGTCCATTTGAGTCTTTGGAATCACTCGTTGTCTGGCCTGTCATCTAGGATCAATTTGTCTTGGGAGACCCTACCAGACCTTACCTGGGTCAACTGCCTCGACATCAAAGCTCTTAGGATCATTCAGGTGCTCAGACTCCTACAGCAGGATAAGGTGGCAATAACAGGATTTTTTTGTTTGCCTAATATTTATTTTGTTGCTTTTTGGTGCACAAGGTGTTCATGTTTTGTCTCCCTCCTGTAGGTTGAGGTTGTGTCTCATGGAAACAGTTTGGTCTAATAATTAAATCAAAGAAACAGACACCCCCCACACCCATATCCGTGCAGAGTTACTTCTGCCCCAGTGAGACTCTACTGGACCTGCTTGCAGTTCTGATCACTGCAGACAGAAATAGAACTACTTTGAAGGATAATTTTTGGAGGAGTGATGCTGCTCCACACCTGACCTCATGGACTAAATGTGTTTGGAAGAAGTGTTAAAATGTGAATATTATTTTGGTTAAAATCACATTTTCTGACTCAATAAATTGTATACTGTATTTGCATTAAAGCAGTTGATGGTAATTAGTTACTTGAAAAAAAAACTACTTTAGTTTGATTAGTGCAACAACACAGCATGAAGACACTATTTAAGGCCTACTATTCCTTGAAGGACTGCAGATCTCTCATTTCCTTTCATTCTAAAGTTTTACACTAAATCATCATCCTATGATATAAGATATAAAATTTTAAAACATTTTATCAAACCTTGTAAATGCCATTATGTGCAGTCTTGTGCAACATTGTGAGTTGTGTTACTGTCCAGAGTGTGAGTTGGTAATGATGCTCAGCCACTACCACACCAAAGTTTTGCTCTTCAACTGGTAAACTGTCTTAAGTTATGGCCACTTTTATGTTGGCAAAGCCTGATCAGGTGGGAAGCATCTAGAAATGGACTGACTCCAAACAGTTAATCAGTTGTACATCCAGTTATTACTTTCTGAGAGTTTTAGTAACAATCGTAGTCCATGGGATGTTTTGCTAACAGACAATCACACAAAAACATGGAGAAAAGCATAATCATATTTGTAGTCAAAGATAATAAAGGTATTCAACTCAGCAGTAGATGGATACATGAACTGTAAAATGTCTACTTTTCTTACATTTTTATGTAATTTGTGAGGCCTGAACCTATTACTGTACTGTATACATTATTTTGATTTACGACTCTTAACTTTATCAAACTAATGTCTTTGATTTTGATTAATCCACCACACACTGCAGCTTCATACATGGTTTTTCCATGCAGGTAATCATAAAACCTGAATGGGATCTTTGCAGGTCTGCATCTCAGTTGTCCTGCAGAGCGTGACTGAGCTGCTGCTCCACAGCATCACAAACCTCTGTAACATGCAACATGTGTGTACCAACTGTGTGAGGTCAGTGTGTGGGAAAACATGTCGGTGTTTGCATGAGAGGTCATAACTCTGACAAAACGAATCAATAAATCATTGCTGACTATTATGCTATGTTCTCTGTCTTTCTCTAAGCTTCAGTTTCACCCTCGCTTCTGTTTTCTTAAGCAGAACATGTTTGTATAAAATGTCAGCTGTGTGCCTGAGTCTTCTTTTTCCTCCTGAACTCCCTGCATGAGGTTGAAACTCGTTATTGAAAGAACCTGAGATAAAAGGAGATGTCCGTCAGCGTCTGCAGCATGGCAGCCCACCTGCTTCACATACCACACAACCCCACAGCTAATGAGATACCTGAGTGGACCGCAGAGGGATACTGGAGGACAGTGCTCATTAATGGCCACAGCCGATTGGTTGGTTTCAGCCCTGCTCTGGCAGGACATCGCTGCAGGACAATGAGGTGATTGTTGATAAATCTGCCACATACCTCATTGATGGAGCTGCTATCAAACCAAGATTTCTGAGGCAGCAGGGGGGGATATGTATCAGAGCACCATGAGACTGCTTTTACCTCAGTCTACTCTTAAAGGGACAATGAACAAGTTGAGAACAATTAATATCTTAACTGTTATTGATGGTTCTTTGACATCTGTCAAGAAAAATGTGCTTTATTTGGTTTGGACCATGTTCAGACAAGCCATTAGCTCACTAAGGCTTGTCAACATATTATAACAGGTAAGATATTAAATGTTTATTAAAACCTCAATTCAAAAGGTCCAAATGATTGCTTAAGAATTGTAGAAGCTCTTTATAAAAAAATAAAAAACAGGAGTCAGCAACATTTTCTGGACATCCAGTGATTGCTTTCTGGACTTTTTTTTTTTGTGAGTTTGAGTTTAACTTTATTGAACGTCATATAATGAAAGAATAAACAAAGTTATATAAAAAGAAAACAAAACAAAAGCAAGCAGGAAAAAAACAACAGTAAAGTATATTTACACCTTCAAAGGAATGGGTAAAAGTATAAACACATTGTTACACCCACATCTCTTGCATCTGTAGCACCATCCAAAAATTTACTGTGTGTGGTAATTTGGTTATACCATTCATTTTTAATATTTTATATACTGTATCCATATCCATAACCAGGGGCAGCCGGCCAATAGGGGGCGCTAGGGCGCCGCCCCAGTGGAACTTCTGGAGCTATTCACCATTTTACATTGAAGACTTTAAAAAAAAAGAAATTATAAAAAAAAATACTTTAATATATATGTATATATGTTTTTAGTTGTGTAGGATAAATATTTTATAGGTAATGATGAGTTATATTCTTTGTTTCAAAAAACGTTTTGTGATTGGTGACGCATTTCCGGTCCTGTGGGCGCATGACTCTTATCCATAGACTCTCGTTATGAATGGCGCATGCGCAGTTATTCCACAACGTTGCAAAACAATGGGAAGATGCTAGGCGCAGATTTCAGTGCCCTGGACACGCCCAACGTGAGCTGTACATGCTACCTACTGATCGCGTGCTTCCGGTCAATTATTGTTTTTTTGTTTGGGAACAGAGCTGCTCAGGTAGGTTTTAAATCATTGAAAGCCCTTTATCTAAAGCCTATTTACCATTTCTGACTGATAGATATGCCTCTCAACTTTTAGAAGTCTCTGAGTCTGTTTGTGAAAAAGCCAACCGTTATCAGACTATGTATGAAATATTGGACTGGAGGCGATATGGACAATTGTAACGGCAGTCATTAATGCATGCCTTATTGAAATATTATTTACACGTAGCTGTCAGCTCATTTAAAAGAAGTGCAGCATCCATTTCGGTCAGGTAGATATTGGGACACCCTTGCATGTGTGTTTGTTTATGCTCGTGGGTTGTCCTGTGAGGAGAGGACCTGAGCTGACCACACACACCACCACCTCAAGCGACGTTGAACATTTTAACAGCAGTAATTATTAACGTGCCTTCTTGCCGTACTGTGTTTACATAGGTGAGCAATGAGTTAATAAAGCGCACAGACATGAGCAAAGTGAACCGATCTGTGAGCGTGTGTGTTGAATACAACAGGTGGTACGGTAGTCACATGCTCGCTAGCTTGATAGCTGTGCTTGTGTGAACGGTGTGTGTACATGATTATAAAAGTTGCCAGTTATAAACCCGAACATCTGAAAACGACTCCTGTCCATCCTCAGTTCATGAACTTGTTCTTTACTCCTCAGAGTCTGTTGTTATCTGTTGTCTCATTTTGTTTTAAAGCAGCAGTTTCTAATGGTGTCATAATTTATGATGAATGAATCTGAATGAATAATGAATAACCGTGGCTCTGTTCCACCCTTCAGTTTCAGTTATATTATAAGTTGTGCTGTTGTTTCAGAGCTATAAACTTAAAGTAACCAAGCAGCAGAAGGATTTTAAATAGTATTGTGAAACAGTAAAGTGAATTTTTCATGTTATGAAAGAGTGATTATATAATTTAATTTTAATATTATAAAGATCACTGGGGATGGAATGAAATTGAAATAACCTGGAAATTATTATTTCTGTTATATTAAGAAAGTTAAAATGAGATTAGATACTTGTATGTGTACAAAGCACCTCAAGCAATGTGAAAAATGGTAACGGCATCACCATTAATGTGCCTTACTTACTTTGTTTACAGAATAAAGTCCACATCCCCTTCATCTCTATACACCGGCAGTGATTATTTCCAATCTACCACCTGTGTAACAGACAGAGAGGCGAAATGGAGCAAGCAAAATTGAATAATTCAGTGAAGTCACTGAAAACAACACCTTTTGAGAGAAGAACAAATCAGGAGAAGCTAGAGGTGAAACAGCTCAGACCTGATCAGCCAAACATCAAAATTAGTCAGCAGTCCAAAGACAGAGGGAGACAGTACACATGGCCTTTTTCCAGAACCTGGTTTAACGAGAAGGCTTGGCTAACTGCGTGTAGCGAGGCTAATGCTTTATTCTGCTTTCCCTGCTTCCTTTTTCAAACATCAGGATCTGACCCAGCATGGATTAAAACAGGCATTACTGATTTAAAGCATTTTTCAGAAAAAGCAAAGAAGCATGAACAATCTGGGATCCACATGACGAATGCACTGCGACTAGCCATGTTTGGGAAAGTAAACATTGCATCTCAGCTTGATGAAGCCTACAGGGTAGGGATCCGTGAGCACAATGAGAGGTTGACAAAAACAGGCACATTCTTTCAAAAGTAATAGACTGTGTCAAGTTCTGTGGTGCATTTGAACTTGCTCTGCGTAGTCATGATGAAAGTGAAAGCTCAGAAAATCCAGGTATTTTTAGAGGACTGGTGGATTTTGTAGCATCACTGGATGCAGTTCTACATGAGCACCTGCAGACTGCCACTGTGTTTAAGGGAACATCCAAGATTGTGCAGAATGAACTCCTTGATTGCATGCTGTCAGTTTTGAGAGAGTGCACTGCACTAAAACCATAGATATACGGAAGGATCTGTGTTCGGATATTCCC
This sequence comes from Garcialebias charrua, assembly GCA_038048925.1. Classification (NCBI taxonomy): domain Eukaryota; kingdom Metazoa; phylum Chordata; class Actinopteri; order Cyprinodontiformes; family Rivulidae; genus Garcialebias; species Garcialebias charrua. Next base: position 10,614 of record JBBPBX010059435.1, read on the forward strand.
GGAAATGGCCCGCAATGATCCTTAAAAAATCCCAAAATCTGGATACTTATCTTCGGCAGATCCAAAATAAATGTGGCTGTTATTTGTCAAGGGCCTGCCAAAGATAAGTATCCGGATTTTGGGATCTTGGGATTTTTTAAGGATCATTGCGGTCCATTTCCGGGAATATCCGGAAATATAAGTATAAGGGGCCAAGATGGTGTAGTGGCAAGGGAACCAGACTTGTGATCCGAAGGACCCAGGTTCGAGTTCGATCCCCAGCCACTACACACCTTGGGGTGTCTATGAGTGCACACCTATTTTCCCAGCTCCCCGGGCGCTGACTACGGCTGCTCACTGCACCACCTGGTGGTGGTTGGGTTAAATGCAGAGACCAATTTCGTCTGTCAAGTATGGGAAACATACACAGATGACAAAAATGTGAAATTTATAATTTTTATTTATAAGTATATGTAAAGGATACGGAGATATACTACATCAGATCTTACCGTATATCTATGGTTTTAGTGCAGTGACGTGCATCATTGAAGAAATCTGGAGTGCAGACTTTTCTCCATCCAGGCTGATGAAACAATGGACATTTCCACTCATGTAAGCTGGTGCTTGTGATCCGCTACATTGACAAAGCCCATCATGTGACATGATGGGCTTGGTAGCAACATCTACCAAGAGAGATTTTTTGAGTTCATACCTCTCCAAAGTGCCACAGCTGATTCAATCGCCACAGCACTTCTGGCTAGGTTGAGCTCCATTCTCCCTGATGACCAGAAGAGCAAGCTCATTTCACAAGCATATGATGGTGCGAGTGTCATGAGAGGAGCCACAGGTGGTGTACAGAAGAAGATCCAAGATGTCTAGTAAATGCACACTACGTCCACTGCTATGCTCACCAGCATGAAGCAGGTGACTTCCCATATCCCAAAAGTGAGTAATTTCTTCTCAGAGCTGGCTGGATTCTCTGGCTTTTTTTCAAGATCCCCAAAGAGAACCAGCATTCTCGATGAAGTGGTGGCCCACAGAGTCCCAAGAGCAAGCACCGTGAGGGGGAACTTCCACAGCCGAGCTGTGAACACTGTTTTGAGCACAAAGAAAACATGTTCCAATGTTTTGAAACCATCAGGGACTCAGGACAGTTTGATCCTACCACTGTTAGAGAAGCTGGAGGCTTTGTGAGGCTGCTGGAAGATGATAGCTTCAGCTTTTTCCTGAAACTGTTCCATCTGGTCATGCCTCATGTGGACATTCTCTACAGCCAACTCCAGAAACGGACCATCGACTCAGTCTTTGTTCAGAGAATGATGCAGCACTTCACAGACCACATTCAAAAAATCAGGTAAAGTAAAATTAATGCATTTGTTGTGCTGTTTAATATTACTGATATTTTGTTAATGTCTTATGATTGAACTACTTCACATCACGTGTTCTTTTACCTGGTGACTAAAGATGAACATTGTTCTCTTATGGTCCTGTTCAGAGACTCCCTCCCTACTGTTTGTGGAGAACACAGTGGCATTGTATCCCAGATGGACCAGAAAAGCCGCACACTGGGCCCTGGTGAACGTCCGAGAACAGCTACAGAGGTGAGAGAAGCTAAATGCATGATGTAGATCTTTTACAATGTTTTTCATCATAGTAGTTCTAGATTGTGAAAAAGTGCGGAGCACTACTCTACTTCTTTACAAGTGCAATGTGAATTTCAAATGTTGATATTAAATTAACACATATACTCATAAAATAAATAGTTGTTATATGTTAAATAATTAGAAAGCTGACTAATAGCCATTTCTCTATACTCTTGACTACCAGGAAAAATAAATATTGTCCATGCCCAATATTTTATTATTCATATGGAAGAGAAAGATGCCAAAACCTACCCTTTCATATTTAGCATAATTGAAAAGCCCTAAATCAGTCAGAGAATCTTTATTGCCATTTGCACCACATGTGGTACATGTGATGAAACGAGATTATGTACACAGGGTCCCAGTTACATCCAACAATAAAATGTAAAAGAAAAACAGTAATAACATCTAAGATATGAACTAAGAAAAACATCAACTAAAAATACACTAAGCACTAATATCATAGAAAACATTACTCCAAACAGCAGCACGAACATGAGTCTGTATGAGCAGATGGGCACAAATGAACATAGCAACAAGAAACAGATTTTTTTGTCAGCAGCAACATGAAACAGATCAGCAGCAACATGTGATATTTCACAGTGATTCTTCTGGTTAGATATTCTCGAGTCTAACAGCCTCAGGGTAGAAGCTGTTCGTATCTGTAGAGAGCAAAATGAGTTAATTCAGTAATATGCTGTGGGTGGGAGATATTCAGGTTTACAAATGTCCTCCAAGGAGGACAAATTTTACATGCTGTTAGTCAGGAAGATATTTTATTAAAGTGGTGCATTCATTTTTTAGGTTTGTGACACCATGTAAAACACAGATGTACCTTCACAAATTATCTGATCAGTGCTACACTGCTGCAGGTAGACAGATTCCAGCAGTACCACAGCCATTTCCCTGAAGCAGCACTGAACTCCACCATGGAGGCGTACCCACTGCTGAACAAGAACAAACTGAAAACTGAACTTGCTCTCATCTACAGCAATGAAGAGTTCAAAAGCTGCAGTGGTGCTGTTATTGTTAAAGGAGACCACATATTGTTTTTTTTTTTTTTTTTTATGATATTTCTGTGGGCTATCCAGACCATATTCATTCAATTTAATGCACAAAATAATTCTTAGATAATAAAATATCCCCTTTCTAGTTATGCATTTTCTGACTTCCGTTCTAAACGACCGGTTTATGATAATGAGCTCTGAATGCCACGCCCTACAAAAATCTGTTTACATTTACTCCGCCCTCTGAAACAGCCAGTATCTCTAATATGTTGTTGTTTTAAAATTAGCTCTTTTTTAATTACTCATTTGACTTACTGTTAGTGCTAGCTTAAGATAACTTACCGAAAGCCGTCTGTGCGCGCCGCCATTTGCAGCTCCTTTTAGCATTAGCCCACCTCCGAGGCTAATGATAGCTCTTCCTCCTCCGGCACACCGCCAGTTAACCGCTCGTTGCATGCGGCGCTTTTGGGAGCGATCGCTGCTTCAGTCCACACACACAAAGTTCACCGAGTGTCTCCAGTTAATTTATCCGTATGAGGCAACCTCTGACCTCAAAAGCCAGCAGTTCCCGCACGCAGATGGTCCCTTCGCCGGCGGTCTGCTCGTTTTATTTCTGCCGGCTACGCGTTGGGAGCGATCGCTAAAAATTGAACTAAAACGTAAAAATAACAATTATACTTTATTTATAAAGCCATTTAAAACAACCACAGCTGCAACAAAGTGCTGTACACATGAAATTAAGAACATTTAAACAAAAGATGAGATGAAATCAGGAATCAGGTGAGGGGCTGGACTCAGGTTTGGGGTGGGTTGTGGCTGCGGTTTGTGACGTCACAAACCGCAGGAAGTGAGAAACGAAGTGTTTCTATCACAGACAAATAAATCTACTTAGAGTAAATAAACCACTGGGTGCATTTCTTTGGCCCGAGGACTGTTTTTTTATGAAGTACATACCCAAAGTTGAGTAAAAAAAAAAAAACATTAAAAAGTGAATTTTGAATATGTGGTCCCCTTTAAATCTGACAGAAGATTAACTGGGTCAATTAACAAGAAACAAATTATGTCATGTTAAATTATTCTAAATGATCCTAAATGACTGCATCTATCTGACTCATTTATGACATTTCAAAACAACTCAAGTTCTTATTTTAAATAATCTATACAATTGTGTATATTTTTGTTTTATTTTCAGCTAGTGAGGGGCTTTTAAGCATTAGATTTGCATGAACTTAACAGGGATGAACTTTTTAACAAACCTAGAAATATGTACTGTATGTTGTCCAAACATTTCTATTTCAGTTAATAAAAGGGGATTTCTTTACTTTTTTGCATTTTATTTTTTGTTATTTGTTGGATCTTATTGAATATGTGACTAGAAAAAAATCTGTTTAGGGTTAACAACAACTTATCTGTGTTAAATCGGTGTAATGTAGTGGCAATGTGCTGGACTTTTTTGACTGAGAAAACATCCATGAGATTTATTATTGTTTTTCAGAAATGTAAAATAATATTTATTCTTAGCCATCTGCAGACTTTCATCCATACATTTATCTTTAATTGATATTTTATCTGTCATACATTTGATTGGACAAGGTAATTCCTTCTTCTGTTGCATGTGAAAAGGAAATTAACTCTGAAATGTAGCAGTTTTATGTGGTGACATGTATGCCTGAAGCTAATTTAAACTGTTTGATTGATTAGCCTAAAAGGAGAAAAGTGAAATGATAATTGTGCTGTTCGCTGCCAGGTGTTTTGTAATACTTAATCATTATTTTTAGCATTTAAAAGCAACTCTGATTTGCCGAATGTCAGCTGATCCAAGGGCCTCGGGCCATCTCAGCCTCATCTGAAGTGAATATTAATATCATTTGGGTGAGGAAAGCACTTAAAATGTGCCGCTGACACATTAAGGGTTCAGGGTCACAAGAGTCCCACAACAAGAACTGCTAACAAGAACAGGTGCAGCAGCATACACATCACTCAGACCAAGACAGGCTTCTTTCACCTGTTCACTCAAAGCCTGCAGACTTATTTTGCTTCATGTCCAAGTGGCAGTAGGACCAGCCTGTTTTCTCTGAAACACAACAGTTGGGTGCATTTTGAAAAAAAAAAAACTTGAAGCGAATGTTGCCAAACAGACTGATTTAAAACTTTAGTTCTGTTGACAACCAAGTCAAGTCGACCAATTAGCTCTTGGAATATGAGTTGTTGATGGATTTCAGCTACTGTCATGTTAATGCTTAGCTCAGTGATTGTAAAAACTCACTCAGTTCTGTCCATTTTTGTGGTTTTTGGGCTTGCTTGGCTGTGGCAGCCATCTTGAATGTGGATGACTACTGTTACGTCCACAAGGCCCATTTGGCGGGGTAACATTAAAGGAGACCACACAAGGATTTTCTGATTAAATAAGAATATTGTTTATAAAATTTATACTAGAAAAAATAAAATCTAGAAAAAGGAATACCTGCTAAATAAATGAGAAACCAAAATGAGATTACTGCAGACAAAACTCACCAACACCAACCATAAGGTACAAACCAATCCAAATGGGGTTCTGAGGTGGGAGAAGGGAAAAGCCTCCCATGCTGCTGCATGCATGGCTGCTTAAATCACAGAGGTGCACCAATCAAGGCAACACAGAACACCTGCAGAAGGCCTGTCTCCAGAACCATATCAGGAAAAGAGGCAAAAACCACTGCAGCCGTAACACCTCCCCCCTTAAAACAGAGGATCCAACCAGGAGCTCTGCAGCCACTCTTCTGCTAATCTTGTCCATCAGTGGCATGGGACAATGCATCCGCCAGCACATTCTCAGTGCCTTTAATGTGCCGAATGTCAAGGTTGTAACGTTGCAGGAATAAGGCCCATCGCACCAAGCGCTGATTTGGACTCTGTAGCCGTTTTCGCATTGGCCAGCCCTCAATGGACCTTACCAAGCTCCGCCCAGAAACGCCCCCTAAGCTCCAACATGGCTGCACGTCTCCCAAGCGCAGCTTTGGTGTCAATGGAAAACATGGCGTCGACTGACTGCAGGGTATTTTTGAGTCGAATAGTGTATCATTTCTGCCAGATTCCAACAAAATATCAGCCATGACAATGGACAGGGGAACCAACAAGTTCATGTTTTTTTTTTTTTGGACGTTATCAAGTTGTTTGATCCACGCGATGCCTCCAAACAGCGTGCGCGTCACCGCTAATGCTACCGTCTGATGGGGAAAACATCAGCTCCTCACACGCTCAGGCTCAGCATTATTACAGCTGTGGACAGGATCACTGATGCCTATTGTCCTGCAAGGCTGGGTAAGTCAGGCATTCATGGTTTTGAGGGTTACTTTTGAAATCAGCGATTTCTATTGTTGGCAAAAGTTTGTGTGCCTTGGTCGCAAAGCTAATGCTAACTGTAATCTCCATTCATTCCTTAAGTGGTTGGTTAGCCGTTGCTGCTTTAGCTGCTAAACACGCCGACAGCGACTTTTGTGAGGGCTAACGAGCTCAGCCGTCCGGTGTGTTAGTTAAAATCCAGCCTTCGTGTCACGATTTTGTGCAGTTTTAGGTGAAATCGACAGTAGAGCTCGTTGTGTTAGCTAGCTCATGTGGCGTTAGCAGAGCTGTTTCTTCCCAACTTCCAGGACGTTCAGTGAACTGTGGCTTTCTCTCATCGTGACCGCGTGTTGTTAACTAGCAGGTTTCAAAAGCAGGTCAACCCTTCTCTGCTGGTGAAAGAAATAATTGTTCAGTTTTGTGGTCGTGCACAAGCTTTGATCCAAGCAAGGCATTCAGTTTCACATATAGGGAAACGGTGAATTTTACTTCCACAAATACGGTCAGGGTACCTGACATCTCCTGTACAGATACCCCACTGACGGTGGAGGAGCATTTTTCCAGCCCTGACGCAGAAAAAATCTGCACGTATGCTAGCTAGCAATGTAAGTAGCATGTGGTGCCGGTCTCACAAACGCTACCGTAGCGTTTGTTTTGTGAGACCGGCACGCACGTGGAAGCTGCGCTGTGACGTGTTATGGGTATTAGCCAATGAAACGCGGCCCTGTGGGCGGAGCTTGGTAAGGTCCATGGCCCGGGCTGCCCCCGGTTTGCTCATAGCCCGAACTGGCCCGCCCGTGTTCATTACGCATTATGTGAAGAGCAAGCCTTGAAGTGGGTGGGGTGTTCACTTGACGTGGGTGGAGTGTTCACTTGACGTGGGTGGTGTTCTTTTAAGAGCGGACACGCCGCTAAAAAATGTTTGTTAGCTGAATATATATATTAGTGTTTCTGAGCTAATTTTTGTTAATGACTGATTACAATTCAGCTTATGTTAGGACGTAAATAACACGAAGCGCGCACCCATAGCCTACAGAGCATTTCCGCCTTTCTATAAAGTTCTATAAAATATAACTAATATTCTCTAACTCTTGCGCGTAGCCAGGGTTTTAAAATATAACTGATAATCTCTAAATCCTGCGCACGCCAGAATTTTACAGGTGGCAAATCCTTCATAGGAAAGGTTGACTCCAAAAAAACTAATAAGCCGCCGTGGCGTAAAGGGATAAGCACTTGGCTTTAAGCACACGTTTTATCTTGACCCGTAGGCTACGAGTTCGAATCTCAGCTGGGTCAAGTTATTTTATGTTTGTCTTTTATTGGAGAAAATAAAAAGAAGTAGTTACTACTTCTTTTTAGTAACTACTTCTTTTTATTTTCTCCAATAAAAGACAAACATAAAATAACTTGACCCAGCTGAGATTCAAACTCGTAGCCCACGGGTCAAGATAAAATGTGTGCTTAAAGCCAAGTGCTTATCCCTTTACGCCACGGCGGCTTATTAGTTTTTTTGGAGTCAACCTTTCCTATGAAGGATTTGCCGCCTGTAAAATTCTGGCACGCGCAGGATTTAGAGATTATCAGTTATATTTTAAAACCCTGGCTACGCGCAAGAGTTAGAGAATATTAGTTATATTTTATAGAACTTTATAGAAAGGCGGAAATGCTCTGTAGGCTATGGGTGCGCGCTTCGTGTTATTTACGTCCTAACATAAGCTGAATTGTAATCAGTCATTAACAAAAATTTAACTCAGAAACACTAATTCAGCTAACAATTATTTTAGGGGTTTCTGTAGTTAAATATTAATGAAATCAGCTCGCACGCTGAGGTTGTTGTTTGAATGAGTCCCGCCCCTGCTGCAAACAACGAATCAAATGTGAGCAGTACATGACGTCAAACTGGGTCCGTGGGGCCGGCCCGATCAGAACCACGGTGGAGATGGTTCCAAAACAAGGGTGGATCCCGGGTGGAAAAGGAAAATGCGAACACGCCGAACCCAGGTTAGAAGCAAGGTGGAGCCGGGGAGAGCCGGGGAGGGCTGGCCAATGCGAAAACGGCTTCTTTGTCTTTTTTCTTTAAAATCCATTTTAACCATCCAAAATTTCGTTTTTGAATTGTTAAAAGCAACTAAGCTGAGAAGCTATGCTATGAGCTAAGCTAACAGGCTGACATCTGAAAAAAACATCTGTCTTGTTGAAGCTCCAAAATTCACGGTTGAAACTCGTGACTTTGTAGAAAAAGTTGTTTTTCTCTGCAAAAAGAAGCTGAGAACTTGTTTACTGATTTGTTATTAAAAGCTTTGTGTAAAAATGCTATGGTAAAGAGTTCAAACCACACAGAGCGTCCATCATTTTGAGAACCGTAGAGAGACAGTCCATGCCACGTCAAGGGCCCTCCCTCCCATTGTCTTAAAAATACACACTGCTCACTCCCTCGCTATCCATTATTTGGTTCAAACAGTCTTCTACTGCCATTCAATGGTCAAAACCGGTACTACATTCAGAGCAAATTAACCAACATTTATTCTTAAATTTGACAATAATTAGTCATTGTCAAATTTCAAACAATATTGTTTAGCACAATAATTTCTGAGACAATTAATCGCCCAGCAAAATTTGTTATCGTGACAGGCCTAGGAACAACATGACCATAGGTTTGTTTTTACTGTAATGCAGAGCTACTGAAGTGTGCAGCAGGTGATGGCATTGTCATTAATACTTTTAATGTTGTCTATTGAATTGAGACTGTGTTGGCCAATCCTCCAAATCAGGAACAAAAAATTTGATATCCATAGTTGGGACTACCAGTAAATTAAAAGTTGAAACTTGTATCTAGCTTGGCAATAGCTCAGTGACGAAACTTTAAACGGGTAGAATCACCTAAAAAAAGTTTTGTTCTCCATCTGCTGGGTTAGCACGTGTGTTGTGTGTTTGTCTACACTGAGACAATGACAGAGAGCCTCATTGAAATAACAGCGGTCTCCAGGGGCCAGCTAAAAAGAGAGGAAGGGTAGGTTAGGGTAGAGGGAGTATACGAGAGTCCGGGGAATCGTTGAAGTTGTGTGTGCGCGTGGAGTGATTCATCCGTCCTGGTGGCGGCTAACCTTGGCACGTCCTGCCACGTGTGACGGGGGTTACACCCAGCCGTCCTCTACACATGTGTGAGTTCGCTGGGGTGTATAGGTGGATGTATTTAGACAAGAAGATTCAGCTATGTGTGTGTGTGTGTGTGTGTGTGTGTGTGTGAGTGTGGTTGCATCTACATGCAAGGAATAAAAGGAGAAGAATAAAAAAAGACAAATAGGAAGGGGAGAAAAATCAGTTGAGTTGCTTGGTGTCTTTGGATGATCTTGCCCATAGGAGAAAGGGCAGAAACAAATGAGCATGAAAAATGTGTTTATAAGTGTTTGGCCCATTGTTCTATAACATACACATTTAACACACGCTCACACAGAGTACATTTATAATAATAATAACAATAATAATAATAATAATAATAATTAATTTAATTTATAAGGTAGGTCTGGATAGCGCCCTACAAGGCAGGCTACCACTAACGGTGTATGAATGTGTGTATGAATGGGTAGATGGCTCGTATTATAAAGCGCTTTGGGGCTCCTCAGAGGGGGTTGGAAGGCGCTATATAAATAAGCTCCATTTACCATTTACCATTTATAACGCACTTTTCATTAATGAAAATCTCAAAGTGCTACAAAGTGCAACAGAATTAAATGTCAATAAAACAAGTAATAAAACAAATAAAATCAATAACAGTATCAACTAAGATCAAAGGTAGAATCATGAGGAGGCAGAGTATGCTCGGTTGAAAAGAAAGGTCTTCAAGCCGCTCTTAAAGTCAACCAGTGACTGTGGGGCTCTCAGGCAGTCAGGAAGAGAGTTCCACAGGTGGGGGGCAGCCACACTGAAAGCCCGGTCTCCCATGGTCCTTAATTTGGTTCTCGGAATGTGAAGGAGATTACTGTTCTGTGACCGCAGAGACCGGGTGGATGAATATGGAATAAGAATATCCTTTAGATAATCTGGTGAAGTTCCGTGTAAGCATTGATGTGTAATGAGAGCAGTTTTGTACTGAATTATGTAGGCGACAGGAAGCCAATGAAGGTTATGGAGAATGGGTGTAATGTGTTCAAATTTACGAACTCTCAACAAAATCCTTGCTGCACTGTTTTGAATATATTGAAGCTTCTGAAGGTATTTGCCAGGGATTCCAATAAACAGGGAGTTGCAGTAGTCGAGCCTGGAGGAGACAAAAGCATGGACGAGCTTCTCAGCATCGGAAAAAGTTAGGGATGGGCGAAGTCTGGAGATGTTTCAAAGATGGAAGAAGCAAGTTTTAAACAGAAGCTTAATGTGATTTTCAAATGTAAGATGAGAGTCCATTTATGCCTGCATCAGTAAAGGAAAGTGCTTCAATTCTAGTTTAAGCTTGAAGAGTCTGACGGATCAGATGGACCGTATCATGCGTTATTGGATGTGGAAAGGGAACTCTGACACAATCGATGCCAAAAACCAAAAACAACCTGAACCTTTCAAGAAAGGGGAAGCAGATTTAGGGGAAGTTCTAAAGAACTTGGTTACAAAAACAGCAACATACACACACACCTGAAACATATGCACACCCAATACTTGCTCATTTTCTGTCATTGTTTTATACAATGGAACACTCAATACTCAATACTTGATAATTTAAAAGGTAGAATAAATCCCCTGTTTAAGCCTCCACTTTATGATCTTATTTATGTATTTATTTTGAACAGACAAAAAGTAAAAACAAAGACAGGAAAAAATAAACAAAAAAGTAATGCCAAATGACACGCACTTTTACACAAATTGTTCGAAAATTGTGTTGGAAATTTTTCGGAAATTTGTTCGAAAAAATGTGTTCGAAAATTTAAAACAGAGAACAACATGTAGATGGATCTTTAATTTTTGTTGTTCCTTATGAGTATTTCCTGTTTAAATACATTATTTTATTGTACAAATTGTATTGTAATCTGGTTTTATTGTACAGTAAAGCCCTTCACTCAACCCAAATTGCAGTTGATGCGTTTTGTAAAATTTAATTGACACTGACAAACTTGCAGAGCATTATTATTTGATGGCCATTCAATTAAGATAAAGTTATTGCAAACTAACTAAATAAAAACTTTAAAATACAGAATTTGTAAAATACCAAGAAATCATCCAT